>VOPJ01014057.1:0-159700 GCA_014673585.1 Semibalanus balanoides
CCACTGGCATCACTGGAGTGGAGAGATCAGAGGCACGTCACAGCTGCCACACGGGGCTGACTTGAGATGAAGACAGGAAACGTACGCAGGTGCCAGTGAGGAGGGGAAGATGGGTAGACACGGTAGACACGTCAGACCAGAGGTGGTAGGTCACGTCAGCCTGCACAGAGCAGCGCGTCAGTACGTCAGCGCAGATCAGCACGACTGCTAACAGCAGACGCGCACGTCAGCAAACACTCAAGAACGTCAGCACACATACCCACCGGCAGTGGTCGCATACTTCGAATAGCAATAATTGTATGCCAAATGGTACCATAGAGACAATCATGTTTTCCGTGTTCTTTTCATTTTGGGATCGGTTAACATTACGGAAGACTTGCTTTGAGTAACGGCAAGATCATTACATGTTGAGCGATATCGCATCCGGTCCGGATATTGTATCGGACTTTTACATTTACCTAAGCCACAGTCGGACCTTAGATACAATGGAAACAAGCCAGGTAGCTAAGGCGATGTCGTAAATATAGCCCAGGTCAAATCGGAAAAGATAACTGCCCGACTATCATAGCTGATACACTCTGCCAAACCGTCGTCATATCAGAAGGAAAATATTGCCATCCTTGCAGCCATACTCAGCCCACACGATTAAAGGCCTCCTACGCCATTCATTTGACGAACTCTGTCCCGTACTCCACGATGCAATTCATCAAACACACTCAGCCGGATACCATCCGTTCTCAAGTGCATGAACACCGCGAAGATATAGCCGACATGGGGGCCGCCGTTTATCGGAAGAAGAAAAAGATCCCACATCCGCCCAGCGACATTGCTGTCGAGTAAGCCAGCGCGGGGCAGGAGGGACCTTATCGACTCCTGAGCCGCAGATACCGTCTGCAACACAAACCAGACCACTACCCACGGAAACACATCCCTGCGCCAGATCCCTACACCGGGCCTCCTGCCAAACGAGGTCTTACGATACATTTGGATTTCTGGCTTGGGTTTCAGAGTGGAAGATTTTGGAGGCACAAAAGACTTGGCAGAAGTGGAGATTTAGGTGAACAAAATCCGCAGGAGTGGTAATTTAGGTGAAAACAAAATCCCACAAATTTGTTGTGATGCTCAACTCAATTCATAACTGTCTATCCTTTAAAAAGCTTGTAAATGTTTCCATATTTACCATGGAGTAGATAATTTACTAAAAACAGGGTCTGAGAGTGGAAAATAATTAACATATGGGTGTTCCTTTCCACCCAAATCCACAAATTTTGGGACACTGTCCTGCACCACACACACCGGGCCCCCTGCGCTACACCACACCCCCTGCACCACACACAGCGGGCCCCCTGCGCTACACCAGACCCCCTGCACCATTGCAATCCCAGTGATCGGGCCCCGGCTCAGCCCGGTGGCGAACCTGGCGGTGCCATTTATGGACGCAAACAGCCGCCACCTGCGGGAGCCTCACTCCGAGCAGAGACCTGGCTTTTCAGGCATAAACAACAGGTGTGCTGACAAATGTGCAAACAAGTGCCGAGTTCTGGTGGATAAAAAAGGGTCATCAAAGTCGAGCCAACGTCAAAACAGCAAACCACACGTTATATCTTTCGCTGCTGTAGTTCGAATTTTGTGGGTGAGCCTCAAACGTAGAAGCAATCTTTACCCACCATTTAATCACTTTCAAAATTGTCAACACGAAATAATACACGGAATGCGTTCCTTTGTAAAAACAAAACACATACCTGTCTCTTGTCATCACGTGCGCTCCACGGTTATCCATGAGTGAGCGCCATGTACAAGCCCCGGGCGGGTCACGCCGGCATCTCTCCACCAAAACGCCGGTGCCAAACTCTGCACACTCAACACGGCGACCGATTCCCCGCGGAGCAACTCTCACCGGTCCACGCCGCCGCCGGGGCAACGATCTGGAACGTGGCCGAGACGGGCGGCATTCCGCGCGGGCCGGCACCGCCCCCGAGCTCTCAAAACATCCGGGTCACGGACTCTGCTGACGTCATCAGTGACGTCAGCAGAGCGGCGCCAGCGAACGGAAGCGCCCCTCCCTCGCTCCGGTGACGTCGCCGGGCAGACGGGAATAGATCGGCGAGACGAGAAGAGCTGCGGATATCGGGACCGGCGGCACGGGGAGAGATGCGGATATGGGGAGCGGCGGGACGGGGAGAGATGCGGAATATGGGGAGCGGTGGAGTAGGGAGAGATATATGGGGACCGGCGGGACGGGGAGAGATGCAGATATGGGGAGGCAGATATGGGGAGCGGCGGGATGGGTGGAGCTGCAGGTATCGAGACCGGCGCGATCAGCAGAGCTACCTAAAAAGGGTTCAGTTGGTGTGGAACACTTGACACATTGTAACAGCCCATCATTGCGTCATACGTGTTGCCTAGCAACAGCGCACCGACGCGAGTGCATGTGTTTTCAACTTCTTATATGAGTCACGCCAACAACATCCCAGAGTCGGAGGGCCACCGCCTCGAGCGGCGCCGGGGCAAGCTCACCCCGAACGACGCATTGATACCCCCCCCCCCCGGCGGTTATCAATTGGATATAACTCCGACACCGATGTGAGTCACACCGCCACCACATGCAGACCTAGCAACCTCTGCGCCAAGTTGACAATCAGACCGGTAGCTCAACTTAAAGAGACGATCTGCACAACAACTTCCCGGGTGGATTCAAGAGAAAAGTCGCAACCCGCCGCCGATCGCTATCTGAATTTCCTCAATAGATGCCGAAACACGCTGCCGGAGTTTTCCTGCTACTGTGTTGAGTAGCGTGCCACTGTGTGCGGCGCTCTGTCCGTTCCAAATATCGCCGAATATCGCGCCGGCAAAACGCTGACGATTCTCAGACACTCGACTATTCGCAAACCCATCTACCGACGACGACAGGACCGACGACGACAGGAGAGAACTACTGCGCCTTTTAGGTAAAGCAGCACTCGATGCGTTCCGGTTCAGGTCTCAATGACGCCGGTTTTGAATCACCTGCGCCGGTTTCGAATCACCGACAATGGTTAACGTCCGAGAGGCCCCTGTTCTAACCGCCGGGTTAGCAGGAACATACCGAGCTCAGTAGAACCGTCGGGGCTTGCACGGGAAAGTCCCCCGGTACGGCGAACTACAGAACACACAACACCTGACGACACGCTCGCCAGAGAAAGTGAAGCGGGGTCGCTCGGCACAGGTGACGGGCCATGCTGCAATGGCTCGTCCTCCCGATCATGGCCAGATGTGCTCTCTCGCTTCATGGCTAATTGAATCCTCGATTCTTGGTTCACTGGTTCCTTGCTTCTTGGCTCGATGGTTCCATGCTAATTGGCTCATTGGTTCCTTGCCTTTTGGTTCCTTGGCGAGGCAATAAATCTCCTTACCTCTTTTCAGTAGCTTCTCTCTAAAAACCAACAAAAACGGCAAATGCAACTCGTCTCAAAAATACAAATTCTCAAATTCGCAATTTATCCCTAGAGCAAATCGCTTTGGAGAAAACCCAGCCCCCCCCCCGGGACCCAATAACCAGCCGCGATATTATCGTACTACAGCATGTCGCAGCCCCTCACATCGTCATCCAATACATACTGACATCACCCCTCCGGACGGTGTGATATCAGTCAGTGGATGCATCCAGACGGGCTATCCAACAGCATAGTCAGTCACCCAGACGGGCTATCCAACAGCATAGTCAGTCACCCAGACGGGGGCTATCCAACTGCGCGGACAGCTCCTACCCAGTCTCCATGGCCACTGGGCCGGCCGGCCGCGTCGCAACACTCCGTATACTACGCCGCAAGCTGGGACGCAATGTCATCACCAGCGACCGCCGCCGCCGCCGCCGCCGCCGCCGCCGCCGCAGCAGCAGCAGGGACGGAGGAAAACGGCCGCGCTGCGGGGCCCGGACACTGCGACGGGTTACCAGGGGGTGACGGGAGTCGGTAGTGGCGCCACACACACCGGGGGGGGGGTGAGGTGAAACGACAGGGGTGCTGGGGACAGCAGCGGCGCCACAGAGCAGTGCCGCACACAGAGGTGAGGAGNGGACGCCAGTGAGGGGGCGTGGCAGCTGGCGGGGCGCAGAGGGACGCCACAGAGCCAGGCGGGGCTCAGCAGAGGGACGCCAGTGAGGGGGCGTGGCGGCTGGCGGGCGGCCAGTCCCGCGGCTCGCCGTCGCCGCCGGGCGGAGAGACACGGACTGACCTACAGACTGACCCGTGCCCTTCCCCGGCCGGCGGCCGGCGGCCGGCGCCAGCGCCAGCGGCGGCGGCGGCGGCGGCGGCGGCGGAGGGCAGTGGCGGCGGGGGAGGAGGGGGATCAGTGCACAGCGGAGCCACAGCCGCTCACAGCGTCGTGTGCCACCAGTGCCGTTCGGGACAGACTGAGAGCCCCTCCCCGTGGCCTCTGAGATCAGGTCTGGTCCGCTGCAGTCGTACTCAGCGCACCGCGGTCCGGTTCGAGTACGACCCAGTCTGTATCACACTGGTTAATATCGGCTAAGATGTGGTACACGCAGGCACCTCTACACCCCTCGCCGCACGGCGGCTACGATTGCTTAGATTGGGGGAAAATTCCGGGATGTCATTTGCCGGTCTTCAACGCTATGGTGATGTGAATATATTGTCATGCACCTGATATTGAGCAGGTCATTACAAATATTGAAGCTGAAACTTTTTTTCTCTAATTCGACCGGATTAGACCGGCGAGTATTTTGTGAAAATAGAGTTGGTGAACAGGAGTAAAATCAGATACTTGAAAGTTGAAACGGAACACAATAGATGACGCTGTCATCAGGGAAGCGCGGAATGTTCAAGCAGTCCCCATTGAGGCCTCCCAGTCACGGTACTACGGTACTACCTGCCATTTCAGCCCTAACAATCATAGGAAATAACGACCGACGGCTACTGCGCCATGCCAACAGGTCACCATGCCTGTCATATTGACATCCCCGCCCCGGAGATACCGTACACGCCCCAAATCAGAGTCAGTCCGCTGTAGCAGAGGCTATAGCCCTGCTGTTGTTGCGCCTCCCACGGCCCCTCCCAATATGGTCAGTGTCGCGGCCCTCCGTAGGTCGGCAAACTCGCCGCCCGCCCGCCGCCTCCCAGACCCCCCCCTCGATGACCCCCCTCTTCCCAATACATGCGCAGTAGACGTCGGTGCCGACAGTCGGGTGCGGGACGGAGCCGGCGCCAGTCTGTCTGGAACTACGCCCCGCCCGCCCCCCCGCCCCCCAACACAAACACCGACACCGGCTCCGCCCCGCACCCCGAGCTACGACGTAGTGCGCAGCGCACCGGCCGGGCGGGGGAGCGGGCGGGGGGGTTGACACGTCTCTTCCGAAAACAGCTCACCGACAACAGCCTGTACCGAGTATCAGTCCAGAGGCCTACCGGCCGGGCGACGACATGGCGGTCCCGACAACAGCCTTCACCGAGCATCAATCTGGAGGCCTACCGACCGGGCGACAGCACACCGCCCAGCTTCCGACAACAGCCTCGACCGACTATCCATCCAGGCGCGTGCCGACCGGGCGAAGGCCGACCACCGACGACCAACGTCGCACAACCGAGCCAAATAACCAACCTAATAATTCCGTCGGCCGCCGGCGCCGGCCCTGCTCATGCCTGACGACAGTCCCAGTCGCGCTGGGCGGAACCTCCGCCCAGCGGCGGCGGCGGCGGCGGCGGCGGCGGCGGTGGCGGCGGCGGCTAACTGCGCCGCCGATATCTGGCCAAGGACGCGCCGTCCGACCCCGGCGCACTAATGCCGCACACACACACACACACACACACACACACAGGCTGTCGGGTCTCCATGGCGACGTGTCTAGAGCGCCCCGCGCCCCGTCGTCGCCGGTGGACGGCAGAGGCGCAGTTGCCGACAGAGCTGGCGGCCGACCAGCGGATGATCACCTATAGGCGGAGAGAATTCGATAGCCGCAGCTCGAGCTTCCGCGTCGGCATGGTTGCCATGGAGACTGGTGGTGATCGAATCACGGCGGAAGCTGCCCTGTTTGTGTCATCGCGGGAGACAGAGAGGCAGAGGCAGGGCTGCGACAGACGACATGGTATTCATGTAAGCACCATGACGATGGTAATTATTCGGACTCGGAGCATGCGTGGTACATGTCAGAAGATAAGACAACCATGACAGCTCTTAGCAACAGCAATAGGCGAACACTAACCGCAGATTGCCATGCGTTCATCATGCTGCTTTGGCTTTCATTGGCGAAGCATCTCGAGTCAATCGCGTCTCATGACAAACCAATGATCCACGACCTCACAGCATAACGGAGCAGCCACAGCTCCACCCACTACGTCACCGCAGTGTCACAAGAGTACGTCCCACGCATCCTAACCATACTACGCTCTTTATGAGTGGCCCTCACCCGGTAACTACGAAGCGTCCGTGGGTCACCCGACATTGGCACGTGGCCACCCTGGCGGCGGGGCGCGAAAAGCGGTGGTGACGGTGAACGGTGACGTGGCGGCGGGGATTGCCACTAGACCGGCCCGGGGCCATCCCAGACCGGCCGCCTACGGGTCGCGACGATCATAAACACTGGCGGCGGCGGCGGCGGCGGCGGAGTCTCGCGACGTACCCAGCGCCCCAGCTTATACGCCAGAGTAGCCTCCCGCCACCCAGACAACACACCCAGCCACCCCAGCCAGCCAGCGGCGACATTACCGGCACGCGCCTCCGGAGCGGACCCCAGGAGGACGGTACATCACCGGCAAACAGGGGACACGTCCAGTCTGGCAGCGACATCACAGCCGCTAACGCTGACAGCCCGGTCTGAGGCACCTGTGACACCTTCCACGGGACTCCACATCCACACTGGGTCGTCTAACTGGCCGACAGACCAATCAAACGGACCGGCCGACCGACCGACCGACCGATCCCACCGACCGATCCCACCGACCGACAGACGGACGGGACGGGGCGCCGGGCGGCCCTGCGGTCGCCGCGCGGCCTTGGCGGCTGCAAAAAGTCGGCGGCGGCTGTGGCGGCGGAGTGCGGGTCGGTCAGTGACCGACCCCGACCCGACCCGACCCGACCCGACCCGGCGCGGCAGGGTCACCAACACCGGCCCAGCTGCCAGACACTGGCTGGCTGGCTAGCTGTTTAGCAGTCTGGCAGTTTGGCTCTGTGTCTGTGTCTGTGTCTGTGTCTGTGTCTGTGTCTGTGTCTGTGTCTGTGTCTGTGTCTGTGTCTGTGTCTGTGTGTCTCGTGTGTCTGTGTGTCTGTGTGTCTGTGTGTCTGTGTGTCTGTGTGTTGTGTGTCTGTGTGCTGTGTTGTCCTGTGTGTCTGTGTGCTGTGCTGTCTGAGTGTGTCTATGTGTCGTGTGTTTGTCGTGTGTCTGTGTGTCTGTGTGTCTGTGTGTCTGTTGTGTCTGTGTGTCTGTGTGTCTGGTTCTGTCTGCTCTGTCTGGTCTGTCTGTCTGTCTGTCTGTCTGTCTGTCTGTCTGTCTGTCTGTCGTCTGTCTGGTCTGTCTGTCTGTCTGATCTGTCTGTCTTTCTGTCTGTCTGTCTGTGTCTGTCTGTTCTGTCGTTTGTCGTCGTGCGATGTCAGTCTGTCTTGTCATGCGTGTGTCTGGTCTGCTGTGTCTGTGTGTCGTGGTCTGTGTGTGTGTCTGTCGTGTGTTGTCTGTGTGTGTCTGTCTGTGTGTGTCTGTCTGTCTGTCTGTCTGTCTGTCTGTCTGTCTGTCGTCTGTCTGTCTGACTGTCGGTGGTCTGTCTGTTCTGTCTGTCTGTCTGTCTGTCTTGTCTGCTGGTCTGTTTGTCTTGGTCTGCTGTCTGGTCTGTCTGATCTGTCTGTCTGTCTGTCTGTCTGTCGTCTGTCTGTCTGTCTGTCTGTCTGTCTGTCGTCTGATCTGTGCGTCGGTCTGTCTGTCTTGTCTGTCCGTCTGTCTGTCTGTCTGTCTGTCTGTCTGTCTGGTCTGTCTGTCTGTCTGTCTGTCTGTCTGTCTGTCTGGTCGTCTGTCTGTCTGTCTGTCTGTCTGTCTGTCTGTCTGCTGTCTGTCTGTCTGTCTGTCTGTCTGTCTTTCTGTCTGTCTGTCATGTCTGTCTGTCTGTTGTATGTCTTGTCTGTCTGTCTGTCGTCTTTCATATGTGGTTTCCAGCATCTCTGGCTGTCTGTATGTGCCGCTGTTTGTCTGTCTGCATGAATGCCTGTCTTGTCGTTTGACTGGCTAGTTGGATAGCTGAAATTCCTGAGCTGCACTGGCGCATGGTAGAGCTGCCAGTTTTTTACCTCCGAGACCTGCAGCCCGCGCAAACCGTGGTTTAAAAGCACATTAACAGACCACAAGGTAATTTGACGAGGCCAAGCAGCACACGGGCCCTGCAGTCATAATATGCAAAGTAGCAACCAAGGAGTGCAAACACCATGACAACGCCATAATAATAGTTGCAAGGGACTGTAAGTTGGATCAATAGTCACCGTAGCACTCCGACAAAACAGGCTCTTACCAAACTCATAAAATTGAAGATGTTAATCACCTTCATGTTTCACATTTCTATTAAACTAACCAATCCACTAAAAGCTCCCAGCTGAGTCCAAAGAAGCGTTATTCAGCGCCCACAAAAGCCCAACTACAGACACCAAGTTTGCGGCCCGCAGAACGGGACAGTGGGTTCAAAAACGTCAGCTCTAGTGCAGAGCCTCCAACACGTGGCCATCCCAGACCCGAGAGAGAGAGAGAGAGAGAGAGAGAGCAAAGTGAACCAGGGGACGAACCGGCACGCCCGGATCAGGCGGTACGTCGGTAAAGAATGGGAACGCCGGCCACGCCGCCTCGTAAACCGGAACACGAGGGGTGCCTACTCTGTAAATTCTGCACCGCTGTGCACAGACAGACGTACCCCTCTTTAAATATGTACCCATGAGCACCCGATCAACTCATAGTGACGGTGCTATCAGGATTCAAGGCACGATGGCGACAGAAGAAATGTGCATAGTTCAGCAGAGTATTCCAGTCATATACAAATCAGACTGATACAACAGTTGACTAGAATGTCAGTTGGGTTACAAACTTTGTTCTTAAAACAACAGAGTGGCGTAATGATCGAAGATATATCCCTTGAGTATTTGTAGGTCAGCAAAGAAAACTAGAGCGACCACAGTTGGACTCTACATATCCCACATTTGAACAATAACAGGAATATAGCAAAAGGGGACTCAACATAATATATCTATCTAATTGGTCTGATACCTATTAGTGTTTGGAGTCCTTTCGCAAAAAAAAACAACACAAAACCGAATTAGAATGTTAGTTAACACCTGCTATACCCGTAAAACGCCTTAAACGGCGAAGAACGAGCGAGTCCGAATAAAACCGCGTCAATTTCGTATCCGCCCTACGGAGGCTGGTTTTGTGAGAAGCATGCTTTTCAATTGTCTTCGCTATATGTTGTTTTGCCGTCACAAATGGATCCGAACAAAATTTATATTTTGAACTTAATATGTTTTGCAGTGTTCTATTAAACTTGCAATAATAAGCTTCATGTTTGTAAGCAAAAATACATTTTGGGTAGGTAATAGATGGATTTGATTGAGCTTTACAGCTGCATCATTTATATCGTTGAGCACCCTTTTTTGACGTTACGGCGCACAATGGGCGGACGGCGAGATTTAGGGCGACATAACTATGTACCTACTTTCCATGGGATTCAGAGATCTTAAATCAATATGAGCTTATATATTATGCTGTCTGATACATTCACAATTGTTTTGAGGTCATTCTCAGATATTTTATAATTATATCACGACTTTAAGTATTGCAAAATAGCCGCACAAGACACCTGTGGATTGACATGAGCTCTGGACAGTTGGCGATAATACGGAGATGCGGTCTTCACGGCTTCTTCTTAACTACCTGAAGTATATAAAGGAGTTATATAGGTTTAAAGTGATAAAAAATTGAAAATAGTTGATGGTAATAATATATAATAATTTTTCACGGCAGAGGCAGTTTCAGGGACTAAACAAGAGGAGGTTTTCAAGAAGTGTGAAACGCTTGGCTGCAGTGCCAATTACAGCTTAAGAAAGGCATTTATAGTTATGAAGATGCTAAAGACAGTTTCTCCTTCTATGATTGCATAATTTATTACATATAAAAGTTCAGTGGCGTGTTCAAGCACAGAAAAAGGGGGTGACTAGCATGGTGATGACAATATGCCAGCGATTACGGCGTAATAGACAGTTAGTTGAGAATGATATATGCACATATGAAGCAAGGAGAGAGAATACATAATTTTTCGCAGAGGCGCGCTCAGGAATCGAAAAAAGGGGTTATATTGTAGCAAGGAAATTAGTATGTATGGGCCTACAATAACATAACATATCGCAGTTGTATTATGAAACACGCACCTAAGGGTACTCTATAAGATATTATTGGATAATATGCGAGTCCGAGTAGGGTAAAAAGAGGGTAACCAATGAGAATTGAAACTGCAAGTGAAATAGTCACTGGTATTATAATAGCGGGAGATATATCTATCAAATGTCCATGTGCCTCCCCAATTTAAATCCTGGATATGCCTATGATGAAGTACAACGTGCAAAATTGAACTATCTATGATCAGTAACTAATAACATTTGCTTGGTAACAACATGCCTGCAGTTAACATTTTATATATCTGGCTTTCCTTTTTTACTTGGCACCGCCTATGTCGAAAATATTCTTCATAACTGTTTTTACATTAGTCAAAATAACGAACAAAATGCATTTATCCTAAAAAGTTATAACAAACGGTTGTATTACGCATTTACTTCACCCCCATATTTAGTGACCTGCACACGCCTATGATTTTTGCATTTTCCAAATTAATCGTCATATATCAATTGCCAACTCAATATCTATCGATCCCCATTTGTTGCATTACAATCAGTTGATAAACATGACAGCTGCTGTGTTGGATCAAAAATACATATTTTTTTGTAGTTTTTGGCCACCCGTTTTTGGCCCCCTTTAATATTATGTTTTTGTTTCTTAAAATGTAGATCGTGTTGAGGAAAATCGACCATTTGATTGTGGAAAGGCGGGGTAGCCAGGAGCACGTCGCAATAGGGTTGAACTAATAATGCACATATTCGTTCTAAACACAAGCCGAGTGTAAATGTTAGCGATCCAATTGACGATATCTTCCAAAGGGCAGGTAGGGGCAGCCAAATTAGCATTGGTTGGATAGATAATGGTCCATGTTACCTAACCATCATGTTATCAGCGCGGGCTCTGGTGGGACTTTTAATTCCGGCTCTTGCAAAAATAAAGTATTAAAAAATATTTTGCCATTGACACTTCTAATAAAATGGTTAATAAATAATGCCCAAAAATTGAAAAAGGCTAACATTACTTTTTGTATAGAGCATGATTCACTTATCAAATACAAACACAGAAAACTTCGTTAAGCATTTATATTTGCATGCTATTTCACTTTGAACTTTGCACAACAATTCCAGCAAATTGTTCCATTCTCGGTGTTCCGTTCAAAATTCCGTGTTCAAGCTCACCTACACAAAAAAAACTACTGGTGCTAGCGTATTTATATTGTCCTTTTCAGAATCCATAGACAATTGTGAGTCTAACTACACCCATATTTGCATCGAGTAGAAAGTAAAAAAAAAATGTCAGCCTAAATCCCGCCGCCCGCCTATTGTACGGCGGTGCAATGAAGGAAATATGCTAAATTCGGCAATATATATATACTGCAGGCGGATATTAGCAGCGAAATATTGCATTTCAACCTGAAATTTCACGTGCATTTTAGAGACGGTGCATTGGTCTACACATTGGTGGTTATTTCATCGCTACACGTCTCATAGACGTCGAGCACTGATTTGAATCGTGAAGACGTCATCAACCATGAATTTGCGCTTGTACAGCCAGTGACTTTGCACGTACCACGCGCCGCTGATCGGCACATAGCGCATGCGCCGGGCGGATCGTTTCTATACATACAACATCTGTGTTCGACCTGTCTTTGAGACTTTTGTTGCCGATATATAGGGTCCGGTTTGCAACAGATTTTTGTAGGTATTTCGTGGACGGAACAGCGGTGCACGTGCGCACGTGCAGTGTGACCCAAAGCTTGAACTGCGCAACATTGCTAATGGTGTGGTCTCCAACCACACACCAAATTTCAGCTTAATCGGTCCAGCCGTTTCTCAGCTATAGCAGGATAACGTTTTCTACACTCCTGACGCGGCACGTGTCATGCTGACCCCTCGCGTGAGACGAAACATGTCAATAACATAATGTCATTGAATGGGGCTATCAGATGGCGAAAACTGGCTGTCAATCGGATTCGGGATTCAAAAGATATAAGCTTCTGACCAGCGTTATGGTCTGGTCGGGCCGGGTCGGACACTGATAAGTGAGAAAAAATCGGTATTCAGTGAGGACTCGCTCGCACTTCGCGCTCGCTCGTAATCACAACAGTTGTCAAATAAAACATCCACAGCCCGTAACAATCACATGCAGCCGCGGGTAAACAGGTCATTAATTAATATCGTTATATGTCAACTCCTGCCTGCGATGAAGAGGCCAAGTCTCTGTCCAACTTCACTTCTGCGGTGTTTTCACTCTCCGTTCCCCAGTTAAGGCCAACCGATGTCCAAACAACGGACCAATCAAGGAGTGGACTGCTAAACTTCAGCCCATGAGAGCAGGAGCTGCTTTAGATACGTGCTCTGATTGCTCAGCACGCGCGTGCGTGAGCGGTTCGACGATCGGTCCGAAAAACGCCCAGAATATCGGGCAAACATGGGCTGGAAAAGCCAGTGAAAAGGGCACGAACAGCCGCTGTACACAAAGATCCCGTGATACCCAAGTTTGCACACATGAGATCAGAGAAGCTATCAACATGGTGCGGCCGCCGGATTTTAGAGTTCGTCACCCTCGCCTGTATCAGAACCGAGTGTGTTGCACCACGTTCTATCCCTATCCTATTCTGTGTCTCATCTTACGTAACGTTCTAATCAGCCCCCCCTCCGGCGCTGGTGTCACGTGACCGGGAGGGGGGGGGGATTCCCAGCCTATCGACCCGGCCCGGCCAGACCTGCTCAGGGCGCGGCGCCCGCAAACATTCCGCCCAGCAGGCGCATGGCAACACGCACACACGCATACACGCGCGCTCACATGCACACACACATACACACATGGTAAGTGCGCACTGCCTTGGATACAGCGTAGTACCAACTGCGCACATACCACACTAGATGAAGTGATAACTGCAGCCGCAATATGGCACTGGAATAGTGTTTCACGACGAAGGTCGTTTTGACAGACGAGGTAATCAACGTTGGTAAACGGAAGTGGACCCGACATGTTTCACAAGCACGACGGTTCTCTGTTTATGATTTTCTCGTTACACAGGACAATCGTCTCCAAAGTCCTGAGCCTTGAATATATCAAAACCCTGGAACTGCCTCCTATGAACCGGGTTGCCAGTTGCACCCAGGAGGCACCAGCATCAACTACGACACGTGCTTGGATATTGATAACACCGCCAAACAGCATTCCAGAGACGGCCAAACACATGCCGGCCAACCACCATCACCCAATGACGACACAAGCGCAGACATGTCACGACGAGACCGCCGTCCGATCGGGCACATCGAACCACAGTCGATCAGATGTACCTAAAAAACCGGTAACGACCGCCATCAAATTAAAAACGTACTGAAGGAATGTGTAAACAACGTAGCTATGGTGCATAGGTGCGGCGGTTCACTGGCCTATGCTTGCGAAAACCTGCTTGGGTTTTAATCATGTGAATGGATGGATTTGAGGGCGCTATAATGATGACGCTGGTCTGTGGCATGTAGAACCACTTACTTACATAACGCACGCAGTCGTAAAAAGTCACGCCTATGCTGCAGAGTGTAACGAGCATGTCGTAGTGAATTTAAACCGACCCAAAATGTCTGTTATTAGTCAAATTTATACTGTTATCAGTCATCTGGATGACAAAGGAGCGCCCTTCTTTTTCTCCCAATTTATAGGATACTAGAATAGTGTCGATATAGAGTTGAGTGTTGACAGGGTTGGTATTTCAACTAGAAACAATGTACTTAACCACTGGCCAGCTGTTGAGCTTTTTAGTGCAATTATTATCCTCAGTCCTTTCCTTCTCATTCGTATTGCCTAGTCTTACAATTTAGAGTACCAATCTGCTGTGTCTAAATCTGTCTTCCTTTCAATTTGTACAAAATCCCACCTCTATTTTCCATACACATAAATATTTACCCTTTCTTATCTGCTTTCACCACCATTTACATGGATCCTTATTCAAGCAGTTAGCTGAGCAATCAAAACCTAGGCTAGATTGACCAAATTGCATGTGCCAGTGATGCAGTAACGACTTGTTTAAGAGATCGTTGTAGCGCCTACACAGTCTGACTTAGCATAGTAAGGAAATGCTAAAATGCAGCTTATGTTCACATCTTAGACAATTATAACCCATGAAAGAGCATTTCCTGACAATGGAAGCCAGTAGCCAAAAAATACCAAACAGTTCAAACCATGCAGAGCCAGCTGTCACTAATACATGCTTTGTGATTCAGAAACCATTACAAGACTTAGCAGTAAACTTCAGAGCCGTGTCATAGTTCATGCTGTCGCTGAGAATGTCATCCTAGTTAATAATATCTGATGCAAGACAGCTGAACTGTGTGAGGTGCAACAGTTGTCAAATTACTCACTGATTGTCATGTTTAGAATGGCATAGAAGCAATCTGCCCCCTACAGGCATCCCAGGGCACCTTCTCAACTTAGAGGAACTGATAAAATAGGATGACTTCACTATGTCAAATAATTGAATAATGCCCACTATTGTCAACATGTAACCATTATAACCGGACTCCCTGAGTAACACCATGGAACAGCCTCATCGCATAAGTGGCAATTCCCCTCATAGTTCTACTTTCAAAAGACTCCTCTGAGGGACTAGCTCAGTTTTAATTGGTTTAGCAAACATAGGTAGCGCTTTGCATGTACTTAACTCTGATGAAAAGAGAAACTGGACAATATTCTTTAACTGGTCTAACTGGTTTAACTATTCTTAAACTGGTCAACAAAGTTGCAGACTCAATTACCCTGCATTTCTTTTGTTCAATACTCCACTTCAAAGCCAAACCCCTCTCCAATTTCTATCCATGGATGCTCAGGAACCCAACCAGGTGTCAGCCAGGTGGGTAAGTCAACCCAAGTTTAACCCAAGTCCAACTCGAGTTAAACTTGTGTGGCTTCCAGTCATGGGCCCCTCATGCCTCATCTCTATATAAGACAGATCAGCAGGGGGAACTGCACAAGACCATTACAATCGACTTAACCTTGTATGGAGCTGACAAAAGTTTGAGTCAAATTTCCTCTTCTAGAGTCTTAGACATGCCTTAGAATCTCCACAATTACAATCATTTATGGGTTCACCATAAGATGTCATGACAAGAAAGTTAAGAACATCTGGTCAAAACTACCTACCTGCTAGAGCAAATAATTGTAATAAATACCATGTCAAAACACCATAGTCATACTTTGAAGGCTATTTGTGATGCAGATAATACTGATGCACTCAAGAACACTAATAGCATGAAAGTTTGGTATTTATATTTGTTTGTGTTTCATCATTTACACTAGATCAATTATAAAACAAGCATGCAAATCACCAGCTGTCAGTAAGAATACACAATATTATTGGCAAAAATAATGTAAAAAGGTATGAATGAATTGAATTTTATTCCAACATTTTTAGATGAAATACAAAATATTCAAAAATATACTTTGGCTCATAAAGGTAGGTACTAGGCAAGGCAAACAACAGCAGTGCCGGACAAGTCCTAACACCATACCTCTCATACTATTGACTAAAATGTGTCATTATCATCTACATCAATGATAGCATTAAAGTCTGATGCTAGGACATGTCCAGAGTACGGCTGTCTACCCCATTTGTTGAAAACTGATGCAGCATGATGCATGTGAACATGAAACCAGAGCCCACCCCTAGTTCTTGATGACCCATAACATTACAGCACAGAGTGATATAGATGGAATTCACATGATAATTTAACAGTCAAGAAAAGAACATTATTTACCAACTAAATGCAACTGCTGCATCATTGGTTACTAAACATGCAGGGGACTGGGCAGGACAGGTGACTGCTAATTAGGGGTTAAGGCTTTCTGACTGGGGAAAAACACTTCACCTCTAATACAAAACGTTGGTTTATATGCGTTCATCGATTGTAAAATGCATAACTATCACAAACAAATATATAATACCGTTTTTTAACGAATTTCACGGCAAACGCACGCTTCTGGATACACTTTTTGACGCACATGGGCAATAATGACGCATACTAATGTAGACTTTCCCAGGCACAAATATACAATTATCAATTATTGAGGACTTCTTAAGAGTCAATGTATGCATTACATTGGATTAAAATATATTTCTTCCTTACCTTTCCGATGATTCCGATATTATTATCAACTACGTATCACACAACCGACAGTACATCGACCGACCTTGAGCAGGCAACGCAACTGCCAGCTTCATGGATGAAAAAGTAAACCAAACTTAAAATAAACAATTATTTTGTAATAACACTAGGACGTATACACTGAATTTCTGGAATGGATAATATGATAAAATCAATTAAATGGATTTATATACCATGAATCTTACATATCCTTTTTAAAAAAGCATACTTTTTTAAGAAATGTATTGAAATAAATAGAAGTTGCCTGTAACAAAATCCACGAATGTTAGGGGATTATTGCTTCCAACTTCCCCGCCAACTATCAAATATTGAAAAAATGAGAGGAAATATCATGATTCAAAAACTGAAAACCACCAGCGAGCATCCTTGCAGCAAGTGGGTTTACTTGGTATTCTGTCAGAATGTATTACGCATCGGATGGATGCAACTGCCTACATTCACCACAACGCGGGACGCTAATGTATCCTGACGTTGCAGACCAAAATCAAATTAACTGATCTACGCTTGAATTATTCAACCAAACAGAACAAGCGCTGATCATATAAGTATATAGGGCCTTGAGTGAAAGCTTCGAGCGATGACCTCATTCGTGTAAATTGATGAAGACTAATTCATTCGGTTTTAGCGCCATTCGGTACGTATGCAACTATGCATCTATATCGCCTTGGAGAAATCCTTCATTGTCAATTTGTAAGGCTACCAAATTCCCTTTGGGCTCTAGCTATTCTTGCATTTCTCGCAATGTTCTACATTTATATGACGTCTTTGGTGGTAAGTAACTCAGTTTCGTTTCATATTGATGGCAGCCTTCTTGTTCATTACACATTGATTTGAATGCATTATTGTTTGTATAATATTTTTGGTTCTATTCTTATTCACTTTTTAATATTTTCCATGCATTTTTTTAGCGGAAGATACTTTAAAGTTACGTCACAAACTACTCCTGTTCTGCATCGAAATACAAATACAATAATGGGGTTTTACCAAAATTTACAGTAGAAAATACCACGGTAATCTAAGTGAAAATACAGGAAAATTGAGAAAGTGGTCTTGAGGCAATAATGTATTGCTGGGTAAATCACGCAGCGGGACGCGGGTGGAGAAATATCCAGTGACGTCATTTAGTGATCGGCGCAGAGTGTAAGCAAATCGCCTGATGACTCTTCTTCTAATATAGGGCATTTAGCCTTGAGTTTAGCCAATCCGCGAATCGATCAACTGCGATATTTGATATTTATATTGGTCTCGTTCTAAAACGACATAGGCCTCACAGAGAGTAAAGATTGAAATTGTATGAATTAATATGAAAATTGGTATTTATAGGCCCTTGGATTTAGTGATTGACGTGAAGGCCGCGCAGAGTGAAGGTTAAATTATATGAATTAATAATGAACATTGGTTTTTTGTTAATATATCCTTTATCTGAATATGAAAAACAGTATAGTTATAATAATAATAATAATTATTATTATTTTATATATAGGGCTTTATAAGGCATAGCATTTTCACTTTTAATTAAATAATAAATATTAATGATTAAGAGTGTGAGTGTCAGCCAAATATCACTTAGCTCAATAATTGTAATAAGTTTTAAGAGCCGCTGCTTGGTATTCATGGCACAGACTCTGCGGAGATGTGGTGAAGTAAGGCAGTGCCTTATCTGATCCTGGACTTGCGGCTGGCTGCAAGAACCTGTGGGCTGTGAACAGGGCTCATATGTTGTTTACACCAAAGCCAAAGCAGTGCTTTTATATTACTGTGGCCAGAGCACTATAACACTGCCTTACAGGTGCTGTAACATCTTATTTCAAATTTTGACCTTCTCATGTGACCTGACCTTGTGACCTCTTGTGACCTGACCTTCGTAGTCTTACCTCATAGGGATTCATCAAGTCTGTGGTCATAGGATGGTTTTAGGAAGGCATGAGAGGAAAGTCATGAACAAAGTTTATATATTGTTATTGCTCAGGACAGGACATGACCCCTTCAGCTATCAAATAGTTGCCCAACATACGGCTTACCCAAGTTATGGCCAGTGCTGCCCTCAGAAGTCAACTAGCCTATGAATGTAACTGCTGCCACCAGACTACAAGCCATCTCAGGAGCGGACAGAGCTGAAGTGATTCAAACCAAGGCTGTCACACTGGCTGAGGCCTGGAACACTGATTCCCCTCCCAGTTGAGCTATGCGGGTCGGTGGTAGATTAGCCACCAAGATCGCATCATTCGGCCGGCTCCCCGCCCACCCGCACATGCACATGCCATGAAGTGAACCCAGCTCAGCAATCTGGGAGCAGCCACTATATGACTAGAATAATGCAGAACAAGCATGTGCTCACACTTCACATTCATAAGGTAGTGACAGGGAAAACCAAATTGAGCCCGCTTATGTTCACTGAGCTCAGGCTGTGAATAGCCAATTGGATAACACATCTCAAACCACACAGACATCTTGATCTTATCTAGGAATTGAACCAGGGCAGTAGCCACAGCACACCGCACAGTGTGCTATGGCTACTGACGGTTTGGAATGGGTCTGCATTAGACACACAGTGGTAACGTCTGACGTCATTGGGTTGTGCCCCGGTCACAGTAGTCCAGTTTCTGCCTCTGGGACGCATTTGGTCATGTGATAGTCACTACTCACCATCTGATCAGACCCTGCCAGTATCAACCAGGAACCGCAAGACTAGTTAAGTGCCTTGTACCAATCAGTTTATCAGAATCCAGCTGTTGCATAACTCACTTAGCTCAGTTTAGCGAGTTGCTGGACTTTGACCTCACCTGACCCGGTGGTAGGGTCCAGTTGGGTCGCTTTGGCGCTCACTATTTGTTTCGATTGGGATGCCTGCCTGCTGGTGGCAGCGGTCCGCACTCAAGCAGTCAGATGACGTCAGCTTCAGGAGGGTGGGCATATGTGCTCAGGTATTATGGTCACGTTGCGTTAAAACTCACTTTTAAAATTCTGCCCGCCTAAAAAGTTTTGTGCGATCGGATGGTTTGTCATGTCTGCACAAAAAATATATATTTTGAGCAGCCCTGAACCTCGGAAATCCTTCCTTTTAACGTTTTAAACTGAAATTATTAAACAAAACGTATTGTCATACATTTACTAGGCCTGTGTGTTACCACCTGAATGTGCCACTTATTTAACAGTGACATCCATCATTTTCAGACAGCATCCTAAACACGGCTGCTTGTTCGACTGCGCCATCCGCCGACTGACCAGAGGCAGTGCTCCTGCGGGCTCCACACATCACCCCTTCGGCAGCCTCTGCCCCACCTCCTCCCAGCGACATTCTGAGCCAGCCCCGTCGCGGCCGAATCACCAGCCCCGTCCCGGCCGAATCACCAGCCCAGGTCCTGGCCTGTTCCTCCTTCTGACTCTACCTGGCCCTCCCTGTGCCCATTGAACCTCCACCGTATAACGCTGCACCACCTCTGCTCCACCGCTCGACGTCGCTGCGCCACTGCTCGCCGTCGCTGCGTCACTGCTCGCCGCCGCTGCGCCACTGCTCGTCACAGCTGCGCCACTGCTCGCCCCTGTTGGTCGCCGCCGCCGCGGCGCNTGACGTTGCAGACCAAAATCAAATTAACTGATCTACGCTTGAATTATTCAACCAAACAGAACAAGCGCTGATCATATAAGTATATAGGGCCTTGAGTGAAAGCTTCGAGCGATGACCTCATTCGTGTAAATTGATGAGACTAATTCATTCGGTTTTAGCGCCATTCGGTACGTATGCAATATGCATCTATATCGCCTTGGAGAAATCCTTCATTGTCAATTTGTAAGGCTACCAAATTCCCTTTGGGCTCTAGCTATTCTTGCATTTCTCGCAATGTCTACATTTATATGACGTCTTTGGTGTAAGTAACTCAGTTTCGTTTCATATTGATGGCAGTCTTCTTGTTCATTACACATGATTTGAATGCATTATTGTTTGTATAATATTTTTGGTTCTATTCTTATTCACTTTTTAATATTTTCATGCATTTTTTAGCGGAAGATACTTTAAAGTTACGTCACAAACTACTCCTGTTCTGCATCGAAATACAAATACAATAATGGGGTTTTACAAAATTTACAGTAGAAAATACCACGGTGAAAAGTGAAAATACAGGAAAATTGAGAAAGTGGTCTTGAGGCAATAATGTATTGCTGGGTAAATCACGCAGCGGGACGCGGGTGGAGAAATATTCAGTGACGTCATTTAGTGATCGGCGCAGAGTGTAAGCAAATCGCCTGATGACTCTTCTATATAGGGCATTTAGCCTTGAGTTTAGCCAATCCGCGAATCGATCAACTGCGATATTTGATATTTATATTGGTCTCGTTCTAAAACGACATAGGCCTCACAGAGAGTAAAGATTGAAATTGTATGAATTAATATGAAAATTGGTATGTTATAGGGCCTTGAGTTTCGTGAATTGACGTCGAAGGCCGCGCAGAGTGAAGGTTGAAATTATATGAATTAATATGAAAATTGGTTTGTTATAAATCCCTTTATCTGAATATGAAAAACAGTATAGTTATAAATAATAATAATTATTATTATTATTTTATAATATAGGGATTTATAGCATAGCAGTTTTCATTTTAATTGATAATAATAAATATTAATGAATAAGAGTGTGAGTGTCAGCCAAATATCGCTTATATAGCCAAATATCGCTAAATATCGCAGCTCAATAATTGTATAAGTTTAGAGCCGCTGCTTGTATTCATGGCACAGACTCTGCGGAGATGTGTGAAGTAGAGGGCGGAGCCTAATCTGATCTCTGGACTCTGCGGCTGGCTGCAAGAACCTGTGGGCTGTGAACAGGGCTCATATGTTGTTTACACCAAAGCCAAAGCAGTGCTTTTATATTCTGTGGCCAGAGCACTATAACACTGCCTTACAGGTGCTGTAACATCTTATTTCAAATTTTGACCTCTTCATGTGACCTGACCTTGTGACCTCTTGTGACCTGACCTCGTAGTCTTACCTCATAGGGATTCATCAAGTCTGTGGTCATAGGATGGTTTTAGGGAAGGCATGAGAGGAAAGTCATGAACAAAGTTATTATATTGTTATTGCTCAGGACAGGACATGACCCCTCAGCTATCAAATAGTTGCCCAACATATCGGCTTACCCAAGTATTGGCCAGTGCTGCCCTCAGAAGTCAACTAGCCATGAATGTAACTGCTGCCACCGACTACAAGCCATCTCAGGAGCGGACAGAGCTGAAGTGATTCAAACCAAGGCTGTCCACACTGGCTGAGGCCTGGAACACTGATTCCCCTCCCAGTTGAGCTATGCGGGTCGGTGGTAGATTAGCCACCAAGATCGCATCATTCGGCCAGGCTCCCCGCCCACCCGCACATGCACATGCCATGAAGTGAACCCAGCTCCAGCAATCTGAGGAGCAGCCACTATATGACTAGAATAATGCAGAACAAGCATGTGCTCACACTTCACATTCATAAGGTAGTGACAGGGGAAAACCAAATTGAGCCCGCTTATGTTCACTGAGCTCAGGCTGTGAATAGTCCAATTGGATAACACATCTCAAACCACTCAGACATCTTGATCTTACCATATCTAGGAATTGAACCAGGGCAGTAGCCACAGCACACCGCACAGTGTGCTAATGGCTACTGACGGTTTGGAATGGGTCTGCATTAGACACACAGTGGTAACGTCTGACGTCATTGGTTGTGCCCCGGTCACAGTAGTCCAGTTTCTGCCTCTGGGACGCATTTGGTCATGTGATAGTCACTACTCACCATCTGATCAGACCCTGCCAGTATCAACCAGGAACCGCAAGACTAGTTAAGTGCCTTGTACCAATCAGTTTATCAGAATCCAGCTGTTGCATAACTCACTTAGCTCATTTCTACGAGTGCCTGGACTTTGACCTCACCCTGACCCAGGGTGGTAGGTCAGGTTTGGGTCGCTTTTGGCGCCTCACTATTTGTTTCCGATTGGGATGCCCTGCTGCTGGTGGAGGGTCGCATCGGTCAGATGACGTACAGACTTCAGGAGGGTGGGCATATTGTGGCTCAGTATATGGTACACGTTGGCGTTAAACTCACTTTTAAACTTCTGCCCGCTAAAAAGTTGTGCGATCGGATGGTTTGGTCATGGTCTGCACAAAAATATATATTTTGAGCCAGCACTGACTCGGAAAATCCTTTCATTTTAACGTTTTAAACTGAATTTAAAACAAAACGTATGTCATATCTATTTTACCTAGCCTGTGTGTTACCACCTGAATGTGCCACTTATTTAACAGTGACATCCATCATTTTCAGACAGCATCCTAAACACGGCTGCTTGTTCGACTGCGCCATCCGCCGACTGACCAGAGGCAGTGCTCCTGCGGGCTCCACACATCACCCCTTCGGCAGCCTCTGCCCCACCTCCTCCCAGCGACATTCTGAGCCAGCCCCGTCGCGGCCGAATCACCAGCCCCGTCCCGGCCGAATCACCAGCCCAGGTCCTGGCCTGTTCCTCCTTCTGACTCTACCTGGCCCTCCCTGTGCCCATTGAACCTCCACCGTATAACGCTGCACCACCTCTGCTCCACCGCTCGACGTCGCTGCGCCACTGCTCGCCGTCGCTGCGTCACTGCTCGCCGCCGCTGCGCCACTGCTCGTCACAGCTGCGCCACTGCTCGCCCCTGTTGGTCGCCGCCGCCGCGGCGCTGCCTGTCGCTCCTGCCCTGCTCAGACTGACCGTTGGTATTCGGCGTGTGGTGCGATGCCGGTGCGACTGGAGACGATGGAGGCGCCCCCTCCGCCGGCCAACTCGCGCCAGCCAGGCGTGGTCACCTCACCGCTGCATGACGGCGCCGTCTTCAAAGGCTACCAGAAGTCCAAGGGCAACTGCTACGATGTCGAGGTGGAGCTGAAGGTGAGGGTGGAGACGGGGTGGGTAAGGAGTGTGGGATGGGGTGTGGGTGCGATGATGGGTCTGCCTAGGGGTGTGATGATGGGTGTGGGTGCGCTGAGGGTGCGGAATGGGCGTGAGTGCAGTGTGCTAGGATTTGACATTTTGAGTGTAAAGCGACACCCTACCAGATATAATATCACACACCTTTTGACCAATTTGAAGGGCTATTTTCCACTCTTTTTTACTATTGAGATATTTTTTTCACTCATTTACTTTAATATGTAAAAAGCCAGAAAATTGATCAAGTTTTGTTTTAAAACAAAATGGGTAAATTCTTGAGAAAAGGCTCTTTTTGAGGTATAATTTTCCACCTTTTTTTCCTAATTTTCAGTCTGAATTTTCCACTCTGCACCCTTCCTAGGACACTGCGTGAGTGTGGATGAAGTTTGGATGGGGTTTAGGTGAGGTGACCGTTGTGGATGCAGATAGAGTGTGGATGGCGTGTTTTCGGGTGAGCGGTGTGGATTGGGTGTAGGTGTGGGATGTGTGTGTGTGTGTGGATGGGCACTGGGCTCTACGTATGGGTGTTGGAGGTTGGAGACCTCAACATTGTCAGATTTTAACATGACGCCTTAATTGGCGTCGCGTCTAAAGAATCGATTTAAAAACGCCTCCGTCCCCCGACTTCAGAAGGTGGCGACGCCCTTGGGTGTGGGACTGTGGGTGGTATGTAGACGGGGTGTGGGCGGGATGTGAACAGCTGGGTGTGGGGGCGGTAATGTGGAATATGGACGGGGTGTGGGTGTGTTGAGGGGAGGGTGACAGGCAGTGTTTTCAGCGGTGGCCTGGATGGGTGCAAATTGACCCAAAGGTGTCGGCGCGCCCTTAAACCCCAATAAACAAACAAAGCGGTGGCCTGGGAGATGGGGGTAATTAGTCGGAGTTTTCACACAGTTCTCCAATGTCTGCATGCTTCATCAATTGTTTTACGTTTGTCCTAATGGAGTGTTTGCATTCCTGTGACATATGTATGCAGGTACAGTAACTGTGCCGCCCCCGTCCTGTCAGTTGTCGCTGGCTCACCGCCTCGGACCGTGCCGGCCTCCCTCAGAAAGTGGACCTGGACAGCGCCTACCTATGCGGCTACCTGAAGATCAACAACCTGACAACCTGACCGTGCCGGCCTCCCTCAGAAAGTGGACCTGGACAGCGCCTACCTCTGCGGCTACCTGAAGATCAACAACCTGACAACCTGACCGTGCCGGCCTCCCTCAGAAAGTGGACCTGGACAGCGCCTACCTGTGCGGCTACCTGAAGATCAACAACCTGACGGACGACTTCCCCACGATGGTGACGTACTTTGACGGCGAGATCATCGGCGGCAGGCACCCTTTCCTCACGAGGAAGTGGGACGCCAACGAGGAGGTGGACAAGAAACACTGGGTGAGCTGCTGTCTTGGGGAGGGAGGGGCAGCACGGCTGCGGTGATGCGCAGGGAACGCTGGGTTAGTGACAGTCGCCGGCAGTCGTTTTTTCTCTCTTTTTTATCCCATACCTTTTTAAGTGTCCACCTCCTAAATCAAGTCATAGTAACTTATGGTCATATAACCCGATGACGGCAGAAGGGTATGCAGGAGTGCCCTTCCATGCCCGTTGTGACCTGCCTACGTTAATTAGCCATAGAATTAATACCATGGAGGGCATGTCACTCACGTTAAGTTCGCCACTTTTTTCTTTCTTTTTTTGAAGGACAGCCGCAACGTATTGATAAGTAAGGAGTATCCTCGGATACCACCGGACAGATAGCAGAGCTAGTAACATCCGGTGGCATCCCAAAGCTGAATATGGTAAGGTATTAGTGGGACAAAAAAAATACATGCATAACTTGCAGAACTATTTACATCGCCTATGACAAAAATGTAGACAAAATAAGGATGCAGAATGTATGATAAACAATAAAGTAGAAAAGAGAAAGATAAAGGTTGGAGCCTTGAGGTCGAGTCTGATTCTGTTTTCGAGTCGAGTTGTGTATGTCTTCTGCTCGATCGTTCTCGACGTTGGTACGCGAGTGATGATCGGGGTCCTGGGATTGCTCTGAAGCCAGGGTGCGGAGTGGAAAATTCAGCCTAAAGCAGACCATATGATGTACTCGACTGGTAAAAACTCTTAGCTCACCATCAGAATCAGCTGTTACAAATGACGATACTTGTTAACATATTTCATCATAACATATTATTTCATATTATCAACAACACAACATATTTCATCCACAGGTTAATATTATGATTATTAGTATCACTTTTAGGGTTATATGTATCCAATATATCTTGATTTAGGGAGTGGAAATTCACTGTTAAACTGGGGAAAAGAGTGGAAAAATAGTACTCACAGAGTGTTGTTTTCCACCCAAATTTGGCAATCTTGAGGCACTGGTGATAAGGTGATAAGCGTGTAACATACTTGTGTCAGCTGCTTTCAGTCATATTATTACGGCTCGTAACTGGTGGGCTGCAGCCAGGGCTTCAGTTATCAAGCGAAACTGTTCCTCGACCCAGCACAGTGAACTCAGTGCGCTGGGCAGTCTCCATGATTACGTGGAGTTTCTGAACATGTCTGCAACGAAACGAAATTCGCTTGAACGCCAGAAATTACGTTCCTGACAAACGATGACGGTCTTAAGGTTAAGTTAAGCCATCTGATTTCTGAGATACTTTTTAGGCTGCGGCAAAGTTTATGATTTTGGGCGCAAATTGACCTTAGTTGTCGGCGCGCCCGAAAACCCCAATAAACAAACAAAAAGTTTATGATTTGAAGACTTATTCACACATTTACTTTTTATGGGCTCTATGGACAGGCATATGCTAAATGTACC
The DNA here is from genome assembly GCA_014673585.1 of Semibalanus balanoides. Taxonomy (NCBI): domain Eukaryota; kingdom Metazoa; phylum Arthropoda; class Thecostraca; order Balanomorpha; family Balanidae; genus Semibalanus; species Semibalanus balanoides. The sequence goes on from VOPJ01014057.1 coordinate 26,269, forward strand.
ATTTGATTTTCATATTTGGGTTGGCGTGAACTGTGTTTTTCATCTTCTAAAAAGGGTTCAGTTGCAGTGAGTATGTTCGCGCACCGATACACTGTTTACGAACCACATGACGCAACCAACAGAATGTGTTTACCGGTGTTGTACCAGACGAACCATGGTTAGTAATGCATGTTTCCGGCGCCGCCTGACTACTGCAGTTTTTGGGAAGCGGTGATGTCGGTGATCACGAATAACTCCTCTTCCTTGGACTAGATCGTGCACAGCTTATAACTGCATTATGTCCTATTCCTACTATGACATGACACGTAGTGTACGCAGTACGCACCGGCGTGTGGCGGCCACAGCGTCAGTTCTCTGATCACTGATCAGGTCTCCACCGTCCGATCGACAGCATACAGACTCCAGACGGACTGACGGACTGACGGACTGACGGACTGACGGACTGACGGACTGACGGACTGACCGACTGACGGACAGACCGACTGCCGGACTGACGGACTGACGGACTGACGGACTGACGGACTGACGGACTGACGGACTGACGGACTGACGGACTGACGGACTGACGGACTGACGGACCGACCGACTGACGGACTGACGGACTGACTGACTGACTGACGGACTGACTTACTGACGGACTGACTTACTGACGGACTGACGAACTGACGAACTGACGGACTGCCTTACTGACGGACAGACGGACTGACGGACTGACGGACAGACGGACTGACGGACTGACGGACTGACGGACTGACGGACTGACGGACTGACGACTGACGACTGACTTGACGACTGCCTTCCCTGACGGACTGATGGACTGAACGGACTACGGAACAGACGGACTGACGGACTGACGGACTGCCTTACTGGACGGACCGACGACTGACGACTGACGGACTGACGGACTGACGGACTGACGGACTGACGGACTGCTTACTGGACGGACAGACGGACTGACGGACACCGGACTGACGGACTGACGGACAGACGGACAGAACGAGACTGACGGACTGACGACTGACGGACTGACGGACTGACGGACTGCCTTACTGACGGACCGACCGACGACGGACCTGACGGACGTTGTATTGGGGTTTTTGGGGGCGCTTAAAGCTCATTAAGGCTATCAAGCGCCGGACTGACGACTGACGACTGCCTTACCTGACGGACCGCCCGACCTGACGGACTGACGGACTGACTGACTGACTGATGGACTGGACTTACTACGGACTGACTTACTGACGGACAGTGGACTGACGGACTGACGGGACTGACGGAACTGACGACGACGATGACGGACAGACCGACCCTGACGGACTGACGGACTGACGGACAAGACGGATGACGGACTGACGGACTGACGACCTGACGGACTGACGGACGACGGACTGACGGACTGACGGACTGACGGACTGACGGACTGACGGACTGACGGACTGACCTGGAGGATGTCCTCAGAATGTTGCCACCAGCTGCTTTTCTTGACCCACGTACTAATCTCCGAGTATCCATAAACTGATCTCCGAGGACTACAGAAACCCCGAGGACCACAGTAACTGCGAGGACTACAGAAACTCCGAGGACCACAGATATTCCAGGACTACAGAGGCTCTGAGGACTACAGAGACTGACCGAACTGAGACTCACCACCCAGACTGACCCCCCTGTGTCCCGCCCACACTGACCTCAGTGTGTACCCTCAGGGCAAGTTCGAGGCGTTCACACCCTTCAGTCAGACGTTCAACACGGACGAGTTCGACTACGGCGCGCTCGAGTCGCATGATTCAGTGTTCATGCGCTGGAAGGAGAGCTTCCTCATCCCCGACCACCAGGTGAGCACTGCGTTCAAAGATCCGTGCAGGGTCAGACGTGGGGCATGCCCACAGGCGTTTGAGCATTGTGGCGACGGGCGATATCCCATAGCACTTCTGCACACTGCAAACTATTGCTGCGTGTTTACTTTTTCCATGTGCAAGTTTTTTCGTCCGTCGAAATATCAGAACACCGCGGGAAAATGGCCCAAGATTCATTCGGGATCCTGGATCCGAGGTTCAGGGATCCAAAGTGGATCTCAGTTTTATTTTTCTAACGTTCTTTGATAGCCAAACAAACCAAACAGGCTCTGGCAATAGGGAGGAATCCAGACGCAAGCAGTTGCAACGCATATTAGTGCTGTATTGTCGTTAGCGTTGTCAGAATCTTGATTGCATATTTGGGTGTCTGCGATCCGAGCCCATGTCTGTCAGGGCGCCAAATAACGGCGTCTGTTGCCCCAAATAGCAATCATCCCCATCATCATCGAAGACACTTGCATTGCAAATTCATGTCATTCGTTTTGGGTGGCTAGCGCTTATTTGAACGCTAATCGGACCAGGATTTGTGCTGAATTTGAAAAACCTTGTGAGATGTGTGTTGGCTGGTTTAGCATTTACCTTCGAATAGTGCCACCCGGTGCATCCTGTGACGAGAAGATGAGATATATTATTTTTACTGGACTGTTTGTGGGCCTCTTACCGCTGCCATCTGGATCACTGTTGCAGGGCTGGTAAAAAATAAGGTTTCGGTGGCCCCCGACCAAATCTCGCCGAAACAAAGTGACCTGAGCATTGTAGCTGAAGCATATCACATTGTCACATATTCCCAGCAAACGATATTAAAATTCCTACCCATCAAATGACGTTTTCACAACAAAAATTCACAATAAAGTAGTCCTCGCTCGCCATCACAATGGTCTTGAAAGGCCGAAATAGTTTGAATGACCTTTTCGGCCCTGGAGCAAGCTTAAAATGGTATTTTCTGGCGCCCACCCTATGTATCATGATCGCACTTTCTACCGGCCCTGCACTGTTGCTCTCGTTTTAGTTTGTCGTTATGGAAATTCTGTATCATACATTTCGGCGACGGATCATGACGATGTGCAAGGTTTCAACTTCGTATGTTGATACGCAGACGCTTGTCGTATTTCGCTTCAGGTCAAGGACATCAACGGGGCGTCATTTGCCGGCTTCTACTACATCTGCTTCATGAAGTCGTCTTCGCAGATCGAGGGCTACTACTACCACGAAAAGTCAGAGATGTGAGTCGCCGGCTCCAAAATATCACTCTACGCTGAGTTGTAATCAACCTCCTTCAGCTTTACACATACTTGAGTTCAGGAGCAACACCGATTTCCCGCAAAATACTGATAATGCGTGCACAGAATGGTGTGTAATGGTGCTTTATTTAAATTCTACTTACGGATGCTCACTGGTGACTCGGTTCTCTCGTCACCCCAGCGGCCATACAGGGTGTAACAGCCATGCATACAGCGGCCATACAGGGTGTAACAGCCATACATACAGCGGCCATACAGGGTGTAACAGCCATACATACAGCGCCATACGGGTGTAACAGCCATACATACAGGGCCATTACAGGGGTAAACAGCCATACTACAGCGGGCCATTACAGGGTGTAACAGCCATACATACAGCGGCCATGCATACAGGTGTAACAAATTATCCGGACATCTATTTTCGCAGTTTCCGCTCGTATCGTCCCTGTGTAGAGGTAGGAGCGGGAGTTTGATGAATCCCGTACCTGCGTTCCGGCCTACACTTGCCGGACGACCTGACCTTTGGGGCGGTGACCCGAGCCCTCCTGTACGGGATGGGTCAACGCCAGAGTCACTTTTCAGTTTTTCGTCCGGGCAACAATGAGAAAAAGAATGCAGCCTCTCCTTTTCGCAGAGATCAGAAGATCAGCGAAGATCGTCTGTCGGAGCTGTCATCAGCAGAAGGAAGCAGCTGCACGTCTGACTGAAACGTGACAAGCTGGGCTTGGCCTGCAGACCCCAGCCGGCCGCGCCACAGATCGCCCTCCACCAGTGGCAAGAGAGTCATCTGATGGCGGCGGAGAAACGCCACAACGACTCGGGAAACTGGCCCGACAGCTCACCAGGCAGCCTACATGACCTCCCCACATGTAGTCTACCACCACCTGCACAACAACCTGGGCTGCAGCCATTAACGAACTGAAGCGGATGCCTTTCGATACGAGCGGAAAACATGATGTCCGCGAAAAATTGTGTTACACCCTGTACGTACGACAAAATCACTACGTTACCAGTCGCATCGCTTTCATGCAATGGAACGGAACGAAGCGCCTCTGGTGGCCGCCAGACGTACTATTACTTCCATCGGCATCGCCAGGTCGCAGAAAGGGTCTGCTTTTGATACCAAGTGACACGAGACTGCCGATAAATCTCCAAGCCATGCGCTGAACTCACTTAAACCACACACGCGCTTGGACATTTTCAGTACCCGTTTTGCCACATATCAGAACACAACTTTGTGCACAAATGGACAACATGGCCCAGCTGAGGAACCAAGCTTTTACGCTCGCTCAGTACCAGCTTTCAGTTTTGAAGAGTGTGTGCTATCTGTACTAGTGTGGTAGTTTTGGCTCATGTGGGTTTATGCAAGCAGCTAGGTAGAATTGTACAATTTGCTCTCATCTCCAAGGTTCTAGCCAGGGTTTTCGTATCATGTTTTAATGTTTTTCTCCCTTCAATATTTGGTCGGTATGTGACTACCTCTAAACTCTATTTATATCATTTTGACGGGGATTTTTACCTATATCTCACGCTTACGCCACGGTTTCCATGACCATAATTCAACTCCGCACCTGCGTCCGCCGTACGAACGTGCCCTACACCTGCGTACTCGCCCGAACACGACACCCCCACTGACGCCGTACTCTCCCGAACACTGACACCGCCACTGACGCCGTACTCGCTCGAACACAGACACCCCCGCTGACGCCGTACTCTCCCGAACACTGACATCCCCACTGACACCGTACTCGTCCGGACACACTGACGCCGTGCTTTCTCCCGTGTCGCAGGTACCAGTCGCTGGCGCTGCAACACGTTCCCAGCCACACGACCGAGATCTACGAGTTCAGATGAGGCCCGCCCTGACCGGACCGTCTCCGGGTGAGGTCAGCTGTCCGCTCCTGAGAAGATGAGGCTCGCCCTGACCTGGCCGTCTGGTGAGGTCAGCTGTCACTCGACTCCTGAGCGTCGGTGAGCTTCGCTGTATCGTTGTTGTGGTTAATTCGGACGGGTGGGGGCAACTAACGCGGGACGGTCGGTTGGGCTTTATGTTCCGCCTTCATCATCAGTCGCGTTCTGCGTTACTTGAAAGACGCTGCTGCCCTGTTGGCGTCGGGGTCTCTCCATGTTCGTCGAGTGTTGGTAAAGATGGTGTTTGATCCTTCAGCGCGTGGTTTGAGCGAGGATAGTCGTCAGCAATCGGTTTTGATTCAGAACGGTAAGCTGTGGAAGGCAGCGTTATTGATGCATTGTTCGTGTTGGGAAGTGAGTGTGTACTTACTAATTGCTTTAGAGTCGAACTGTGGGTGAATATTGAGCCAGTGTGTCGTTGGTGGCCGTGAGGTTAATCTGACACGGCAAGTTCTCGGAATAGATCGATCATTGTGCTGATGTGTAGCTTAGTGGTCATGCCAACCTTGTGGAAATGTGCCCATGCTTTACAGTACTCATTCTCTTGGTGTCGTTCTTACTCGTGTCTACTTGTGCAGTTTTTGTTTTTGTTTTCACTCGGCTACTTCCTTCAATTTTTGCGTCCAGATATTCTGTCGTATTCTGTTGTGTTTGTATAGCCTTCTCTCATTTGTTTCTTTGGGGCGTATTTTACTTTCTAATACTCACTGCAGTCGGGCTTCTGATATTATGTCACACTCTTTTACTGTGACTTACGATACAAATAAAGCTGTAATACGTATCCGTGTGATTATTTATTCCATGTCTTCTTCATCAATACGAACTTTTCGCAAATCGTTAATGACATTAGTGTCGCGTTTACATAGCAAATATACGATTTGTAATTGATAGGACGATTCGAATGCGGAATCCGTCTCGTAAACAGCAACCTGCAACGCACTCATAACGCCCCAGTAGTGTGCCTGCATTAATGGCAGCACTGGGTGTACTAATGCACTCACGAGCGTCTCGGAGCAGCGCAACCGTAATGTCATAACCGAACCTGACCTAACCTTAATTGAGGCTGGGTCGATAAGCGGCTTCCGGCTTCACGAGGGGTTGAGTTTGGTGCCTCCTTTGCAGCCTTCGGCCTCCTCGAAAAACGACGCATTTTCCTTCGTTGATAATCGCTCGAGGATTTGTCGCCCCGGTTGCGCTACCCCGAGACGCTCATCTGTACTCTGATATGCCCCGGCTCTTCTTGGACACTGATCTCGGCTCGCCCCGCTAGGTGGCAGCACTGCAGGCACCGGCCACCACGCCACCGTCCGACGTGTCCGGACGCTGGCGTTATTGCTATCTCGCCTCGGCTGATCCCCCAGCGGCTACCCCCTCCCTCCACACACACACGAGCGACACGACTCATGTCACTCCGACGCCAATCCCTCCCCCTCCCCTCCTTCCCGGAGGCGGGCGGGGGCTGATGAAACCAGGGAAGTCCCGAACTCCGTCCACGGGCGAGCTGCGGTGTGCGTTACCACGGGCGGCCGGCTGCAGCTGTTCTTCATAAGCGTGGTCAGATGCGCGAAACGGGGCTGATAGAGCTTCGCTGCTGAGCTACAGTGGGGGCAGCCGACAGGGTTGTATATAAGCTCTTTGAAGCCAGAGTGCGAGTGGGATATTTGATCCAACAATAAATCGTAGGAGTGGGATATTCAGACTAAAAACCCTGCGACATACCTACTATGCTTCGTCAAAACTCGTCCCATCGTAGTTGGCTCTTACAAGCTACAAATGCCGATTCTTGACTGGCCTGTTTTGCCATCCGCAGACTGTTCCTAGCATTACTTCCAAGTCCTGTATGATGCCATTCACGATCAAAATCCAAACAACAACTGAGCCCATCAAGAACAAACAGCCGACAAAGCGGAAAGCTGGGTTGAGGGAAAAAGGGAGCGCTGATTTATCTGCTAGGTAAGCGGCTGTATTGGGAGAAGGGTGTTAACAGTAGGCGCTGTGGCCGGGGGCCCTGAGTCCCGGCTTTACGTGCGTGTGTAGTCTATGCCACGCCCGCTTACCAGAGTCGTGTGGTAATCTGGTCATTGTGGTGTGTAAGTGCATCCTTTTGATGATAGCGACTGCCAAACATCAAACTCTGAAACAATTGTACATATCAATTTTGAATTAATCTGCACAGGCCACAACGATTTTGGTGGCTTGTTTATTCAACATCTGTCGTCGGGCTGTAAGTTTCCGTCGATTTCCGCCGCTGGTTGCGACAGTTCCGCTGGGCGCTAACCTCCCTAGTCAGCGAGAGATATCTGCTACCCCACATCCTGCCTGGGCGGCGTCCTGTGCCCTGACCAACACCGAGCACGGCTACACTCCACTNCGGCTACACTCCACTACTGCTGCCAGCACGGCTACACTCCACTACTGCCAGTACGGCTACACTCCACTACTGCCAGCACGGTGCCTGCAGCAACGTGAGAAATGTCACGAGATGTTGGAGTCAATTAAATGCATATTGTATATTGTATATTTTCTTTTGAGAGAAACCTGATCCTCGTGCGAAATTTATTTGCGGATTTGAGTTTGTCTTGTCGTGGTATACCTTATGCTCTTAAATTGTCCTCATATAGCCAAATATAAGGACTCGTGTGAAAAGCCCAAGACGTTTGGCCTGCAGGCCCATGCCTCATACCTGTCATACTGCGCATTCTTCCTTCACTTGTAACATGCCATACCTGTCATACTGCATTCTCCTTCCTTGTAACATGCCATACCTGTCATACTGCATTCTTCTTCCTTGTAACATGCCATACCTGTCATACTGCATTCTCCTTCCTTGTAAGGTGCCATACCTGTCATACTGCATTCTCCTTCCTTGTAAGGTGCCATACCTGTCATACTGCATTCTCCTTCCTTGCAACGTGCCTTTTCATCCGTTTTGTTTGGCCTTTCAACGCTTGGGAAAGGGACCTTTCAACGCTCGGGAAGTTTTTTTTAGGTGCTGACCCCCCTCCCTCCTGAACGAAATCCTGGCTACGTGCCTGTTTCAAGTTAAAGTTGATGAGCGTTAAATGCTTATAACGGTCGGTACTCACGAGCTTGGCTGCGGAGTCGGAGTCGGGCGGAGTCGGTTATTTTTGCCGGAGTCGGAGTCGGTAAAATTGTGCCGACTCTGACTGTCAGTTATTGGCAGCGTATGGGAAGTTACTCTTCAAGTGCATTTTATAGGATTTGTAGTGGACTTTCGGTGGCGATGACTAAAAACGTCAATGCCGCTTGAATTTGGCTTGCTTCTATTCTGTTATACAAGGATTTTCAATAATAGATGTGTACTGCAGTAAACAAGATAGAACCTAGGTTGTATTGTCGGATACAAATCCAGGGTACCAACGATCATTTTACCCAAGGTCATGATGCATCAATTTGTAAAAATAGAACGGCCTTCAAAAGCGACGTGTAGCTTACGCAAGGGAGTTAAACATTGTTGCATTCAATAACTGTATTGAACTATTAAACATTGCTTAATGTCATTAACCGACCATTTTAAGTTTTGACCGAATAATTTAAAACTAAGGATGTTATCAGGAAGTGGACACAAATCGTCTAGGTATGTCGAATGTTATATCGGTGATCTAAGGTCAGATCATTTTTGTGACTTCCTATTACCTATAGGTCAATGGGAAAATATACAAACGCTTCCTATTCAAAGGACATGCATTACATTAGGCAAAATATTCAGGACTAAATAATGATAGCTCATTCATGATGACTCAGATGCAATTGTTACTTAGTAAACCTTGCAATATCAGCTGAGGTCATCTGAGGTCACCAGCACTTTTTGCCGATAACTCATGCCGGAATAGAGATAGAGACAATAGAGTCCAGACGCGTCTCCCCACATGCAGTATGACCTACCCGGGTCACTAAATGACCTTGACCAGGGGTCAAATTTCGAACTTTACCCAATCCAACCATCATGATTGGAGGTTGGAAGCATTTTGACGAGGCAGACACGAAGACGTTAATATTATTAATTATTATTCCATCTTCATTAGTTAACCCTATTCCCTGCGGGCGGTCAGAATTACGTTAACCTGCGTGTGTGGGGGGGACAGATTCTGCCCCCCAGAGATCTCGAGAACTGCTCGGCCGATTTTGATGGGACAAACATCATTCGATTCGTCGTGACGAAATCTTTCTTTTTGGACCCAGAAATTGATTTTTTGTTCAAAAATAGGGGCCAAGGGGCCAAAAATACGACAATTTTGGGTGTTATTTGAAAAGTCATTGTGGCCATGTGATTCGACTGATTTGCATGCAAAAAACGTTTTTGAGCTTACAATGTCATTTTCTTCAATGTGTGGAAGGGACAAGTGCAAAAACGAAAAATAATAGGCGTACTCAGGGATAAAAAATGGGGATTTTTTATACAAATTATTTGCTTTTCCTTAGTGTTTGGGACGTGGGAACGTCACATGTGGGCTTTGTTGCTGCAATTTGTTAAATGTAACAAAATTGTGCATAGGCGGATTTCAGGGTAAACAAATCGTGGGGGGCCACCATGTGCGGGAACGCCTTTTATCATCTTGCTTTCATGTGAAGTTGCGGCCTAAAATTGACGGAGGAATATCGCTCCTATTTTATTACCTGACTCGTCTCTGCCCCCAAATGTTATACTTCAACTTTATGAATGATGCATAAAGCTATCAACTTAGTTTCTAAATTCTGACGGCTTTTTTCCACACCGCAAACTACGAAAGAAGTATGCGCCGCACACCCGCATTCGTAACGACCTTCCAAAAACCATGACCCTTGGAGCCGCCTCTGCCGGGCCGATTTTTTCAAAATTTTCACAGAACACGCGTCATTCATATTTAGGAAAAGACAGAAAGTTTAAAGACGATAGACTTATCGGTTCAGAAGCGGCGGGCGAAAAACTACCGGGGGGCAGAATCTGCCCCCGCAGGGAATAGGGTTAAGTTATCCACGACAACTTTCTGGAAGAAAACGCCAGAGTGAGTTATGTTGACTACTGAAGCCTTAACAATTAAAACGATTTAAAATTTAAGGGCACCGAAAGCGACTGTATTGTCAAAAGTTCTACTTTTGCTCCCAGCTACCATAGGTTCCGTGATATTCGGGGGTTTCTGGAGCAAAGCCCCAATATTGGAAATATTATCATTTGGTAACCTCTGGTCCTCAAAATTGACCTGAGCCCCCGAAAAATACCGAAATGGCTCAGATTGGCCTTGTTGAGAGCTTTCGACACCTTGTTCGCGTCTTCCTAGCTCTTTTCATTATTGAGTAAGTGGGGTTGTTTTGACCCCCTCCCCCTATCCGGGCGAAGTTGTTTTAGAGGCCCATCGGGGCGCGGGTCAAAGGTCGTAGTCGATCCCGGAGTCGGAGTCGGAGTCGACTCCGGAGGGTCGGAGTCGGATTCGGAGTCGGAGTCACTTGCGGACTGATCGACTCCGCAGCCCTGCTCACGAGTAGGTTATTTATAACGTATTCACTGTCCGAGCAAAAATCAGACTGCTTACGCTTTGTTATTTACCATGAAGGCATACAATATGTTGCATGCACTCTATCTTTTGCGAATATGTACCAATTTTCTATGAACAATCAACAAACATTTGAAAAAAATGCATTGAAATCGGTAGTTTAGCTTGTCCCCGGACTGCGAACTATTTATAGTGTTCACGTTTTTTATGAAATTATATTTTTTCTTATAAATTTTCCAGAAATGGTTATTTAATAAATTATGATGCACAGATGAACCATTTATATAACCTGTTTTTTCCATAATCAACCAATACACGTTATAAGAAACCGTGATGCATTCCGGCGATAAACTTGGCCAAGGACGGCGACGTATTAAGTGTATGCGATTTTGTCTTCAATGAGCAATAAACGGACGTTGTCACGGCCTCTGGGAGCATTTACTCCATTTCTGGACCTATGACTTGTTTACAAATAACTTTCAAAGCAGAGATAGTGATGGATCATACTGTTCGTCACCATATGTTAGTACCTACATATTTATTTATTTAACATAATTTAATTTGAGAAATATATAAAGTTGTTTTTCACTTTTAAATTGAAACAAGAACAATTTTAAACAATACATGTGTCACCTAACAATGCAGATAAATAAATGATAAGGTGAATATTTTACTTTGATGCATGTTTTTAGTGTAGTTTGTCCGAGGGATGCGGCATAGTACCTACCTACATACTTTTTACATATCCATTCAGCTGAACGTTCCTAAAACTATGCATACTAGGGTATAACCACGGTTAAACTATTGAATGTCTACTCATTCATTGGGACACGTCGATGCGCACGTGTGCCTCCCGTCTGTTTCATATTTCAAACTGTTTTAGCTTACCAGAGCGTGCCAGCTCGTTCATCGCCCAAAGGCGGGTTTTCACTGGTAAATATTGGGGTTTAAATCCGAAGAGATTTCATTTCGCGATTTTTTTTTTTTTTTTTTTTTTTTTGGGGGGGGGGGCACTTTTCTAAGGGTTTCTTTGCCCCCATCCGAAAATACATTCCGCCGCCACTGCCATATAATGTTCAATTACGACGCAGGTGCGTGTAAGTTACTCATCCGGAGTTAATATAAATCGTATGGGACACATGATTACTGTGGCTAGCAATTGAGGCACGAGTGCAGTTTCTGCATTCAGCGTCAAGAAAAATGCATAATGCATCCTTCGTACAAGAGACGCCGCCTCGCTTCTCTGACAGGGGCGAGACATCGTGGCAATGGCCTCCTAAGCGACAAGTGACCAAAATTGATACATTTACTTTTTTAAGGGAATTTTATGTAATTTCTAAGACGAAAACAAATGTTTGAATTCACCTTTTTAATTTCTTGGGACCTGTCCCTCAAATTGTTAAACTTAAAATAATATGTGGAGAAATAACAGATTGACCGAAGTTGACAATACAACTTGCACCGACACGGGTGCCGCACGCACTGAAACCACATGGTCATAGAATACTGTGAGAACTGAACGGTGATTGGACGGCCGCTTCGCTTGGCCCGGGTCACTGCCAAGCGGCGCATATCGCCCTCCTCAGCACTATTTATCGGAGAGAATCACACACCAAGACTATTGGCCTTTCCAGTCCGACACGTCTAAAACCTACGACATGAACAGCACGTAACCCAACCCGAGCAAACAAAAAAACCACACCCTCGTGCTCTGCTATACCGTACCACCCCTCGCTTTCAGTTCAAATCGCCCCACCGCGCTGCTCTCCTCACTCCGCCCGTGGCGCCCGCCCGTGACGTCATGAGGCTGATGACCTTGAGTAGATTGTGCTGGCCGGGGGCGGCGCCGACGCCGAGCGACTCCGCGGCTGGCCGCGACGCAGTCGGCTCCGCTGGCGCGTGCGTGTCGGCTGTGGGAGAGGATCTGTGTACCCTGTGAGAGAGTGAGAGATCGGCATGCAGCGTCTCAGTCTGCTGAGTGGCCGGGCGGTGGCCGCGGCGGTGCGGCCGGCGGCAGCCAGCTCGGGGTACGCCACCTCGACCCTGCCACAGCCGCTGCTGAAACCAGAGATCCAGCATACCGGGGTTAGTGGATACTCAACACCGCGCCGTGATGCGCACTGTGGGGCTACGGGGGTTTGGTCGTGGTGTTTGCTGTCATAGGGCCTGTTCCCGTCGCGCCTCTAACCGCCTCTAACCTCCTCTAAGTTGCTCCATCTGCAACTGCTCTGTGTTACTGCTCTGCAATGCTCTTTGCAACTTTTTGCAACTCTTTGGCCAACGATGGTCATTGCGAATAGAGATCCCACTGGGGGGGGTGTTTGTACACAACCCCCATGTTTTTTTCATGATAAGAAAATCAGCGGCTGCGTAGCGCGCCAAATTTGGCAATAACTTTCACTGATTCTTTTCGGTCATTTTGCGAAAAAATTCAAGTTTTCGTGTCAGGTCAGCGTCAGGTCACCAGGTCAAGGTCAAGTGACCCCTACTACAAAAACGTTTGCGGTCGTGCATAAACTAACAGTTTTTAACGGATCGATATTAAACCTTTCAGGATTACAGTAGTCATTAGTTATCAAAAATGTATATTTTGCGGATTTTGTATCGGTGACCTTAAGGTCGGGTGCAAATTTTGCGATCTCCCCATTATAAGTTCATTGGAGAAATAACTCAAATGCTTTACTTAAAGTCGAATCGTATCATCAGTCCATTCCTTCTGGATGATGTTTTATCTACATGATATCATGTATGATCCAAGTACAGGTTTTGCATCAGGGAATAACGGAGTCATCTGAGTCAATCCGAGGTCACCATACACGATCTTCGTCAATAACTCTGGCCATAATGAAGATAGAGAGAACTGCAAACTTTCAACCAGTGTGTTTTTTTTCTCGTCAAGACATACATCTACTGATTGCCAATGACCTACTTGGGTCACCCTTGACGCTTGACCTGGGTCATTTTTTTAAGTTGACCTAACATATCAAATTTGACATATTCAAAAGCGCCTTGACGAGAACAAACAGCAATGGCGTAAAGTATGGCGTTAATCTTTGTTAGGTAAAGAAGTTATTTTACGAAAATATTTTTTTGCCAAAATCAGCTTTTTTGTACTTTAATGACCTTAGAGCCTAACTACTTACCTGAGTCAATTTTGAGGAACATAGGTGCGATTGAAAATTTTCATTGGCCTTAGCGATTTGTCTTGAACGTTTGCTTCTAAGATTAGCATAATTTCGAGATTATTTTGGGTTTCTCTTTCCTGGAACGATGTCCCTAAAACTTTGAAATTTGACCTTCGATGACCTTTAGTGACCTGTAGTTTGACGGTGAGCGAAAAAAGTCCTGAAATGTTCGAAATGATTTTTGATAACGGGTTCGACAGTGTCTTTTGTTTTGTTCATCGTCCATGGGAACCGAGTTAGAGGGGGTGTTCAAACACCCCCCAAGTCGGGCAATGGAAATGCAGAGGCCCAGTCGGGCGCGGGTTAAAGGTGTGTTAAAGAATACGACTGGACCAAGTGGGAGCAACTTTGATAATTTTTATTTTTATTTTTAGGTCCTGGGTCATCAAGTGACCTCTGAAATTCATGTCAAAGACCAAAATGCTATCCAATCGTAAATGTGTAAAACTAATCGAGCTTAAACCGTAACTGAACATCCTGAATGCTAAATAGACACCAAATTTGAAATCAGCATCACACAATGACCTAATAACTGCCAAGTTCAAAAAGGTTATGTCAGGTCATCGAGGTCATTGACCTCGGTCGACCTTTGGAATCGTATGACCCCAGTGGAACATGCAATTATGCAACATGTATCCCATTTTTTAAATCAGTGTCAGAAACTGCCCTAGTAGCGACAGAAGACAAAAAACTGAGGTCGTCTGAGGTCAGTGACCTCTGTTGACTGAAAAGGTCTATCGAGATCGCAATCTCTGCAAAAGCAACAACTGTCACCTATAAACATCGTGCATATGCTCCTGAACAACAAATACTCGGAAACTGCACATGTTTCAAGGATCGATACTACGGGACGCCAGTTTTGCCTTGCACGGCTTTTGAGAAACGGTTCAAAAGTCATGGGTTATAAGCTCGAAGTCACAGTGGGTCCACGCGGGAGCCAGGTTGAACCAGTCACCCATTCAAGAGATGACGTCATTCGGCTGTCGGTTGTCCCGGCACTTGATCTGGTCAATTGGACCGGCGTTGGCCGCATGTTCACTGGTGTTGTGCAGGAGGTTTCAGGTGTGCAGTGAGCTGGTCCTGAGCTTGGTGCCCTTTGTTTGGGGGGAGCTTTATTGTTTTTAGTGTTTGGGTGGCCGTTGGAGCATTAGTTTTCCTTCAAGTCGTCCGTCGGCCGTCACTACTGGCGTTGTCAGGATTTCTGATCACATCGCTTTGCATCTCCCTGCCCGATGACCTTGCAGCTCGCTTCGGGCGCTGATTGGCTGCACGGCACTTGGCCGCTGCACGGTGTGGCGGGTTATTGGTCCGCGGTGTCGCATCCATTAGAGATGCATATTTTATCAGTAGCAATAAATCGATTTACTCGAGCAAGCAGGGGTGGAACTTTATCTCTTGGGGAGGGCCCGAGCCCCCCCCCCCATGATTTCAAATTGTAACATTAGGCCTATGGCGTTGCATGGTAAGAAATGAAATCAAAACTATTAAATTAACATTAGGGCTCCCCCGGGTGATTTCATAAAGTTCCGCTTGCGCGAGCAAGTTATCTCGTGTCTTTTTAGCTTCAACTGGACTTACCAAAAGTTAGTTGCCAGTAGGAGGATCATGTAAACTTGAAGCATGCAGTATCTCTAGTTAATCTAGAACTTTGTTTAAGTGCCAAATAGTTGAGCATCATTGATTGGGCCGAGTATTCCCAAGCGTGAACTCCGCTTCTCCACGCCACCCCTCTGCATACCCTTACAGCGACGAGCGCCGACTTTGCCCTCCTTGGTGACATCATACCTACACGGTGGACGCTCACGCGTGTGAGCTTATTCGGACGGTGTCTGTGGATGACGTGGGGCTCCTCTATCTCTCAAAGGCTGCCCTCTTGCTGGGGTGTGGGTGCCGCACGTGGCATATCCGCCCACTGGCTACTCCCTCCACCTGTCAATGCCCCCCCGCTGCGCCGGCATGGCTGTGTTTGCTCTCCTGTGCAAATATATGCACAATCAACTCGCCTCCCTGCAACTTCTCGGGAAGTGGTCGCCGAGGACCGCTGCTCCATGTCGCCTGATCATACACGCCCTTCACCCGGTCACCGGTGTTGTTTACCTACACAGGAGTGCTGCCGATAGTCATGCATTGGATGATGGGCACGGGGCCCATGGGCCCATGGTGATGTCGGGTCGTTTGCCAGACCCCTGAACTGCCGACTGTTTGTTGATTTAGACGCCAGAGGCCTGCCAGCCCAGCGCGGGTGATCTGTTATGACTCCATGCCAGAGCAGCTAGCTCTGTGTAGACCTGTCAGTCACATAGGGGAACCGACTTTCCCAACGAACGGTTGGCAAACTAGAAACTTTCTTTATTTGTATTTTGCATGTATGACCAATGACCAATGATCCATCCTAATATAGGTACCTGGTACTCGGACGTAAATAAGAAATGGCTTCACGCCCGTACTTGGACATTATTACTATATCGATATCGATAAGATATCGATATCAATATCGATACGATGTATTTATCTAATACAATATATATATCGATGCGATATCTAATATCGATACGATATATATATATATATATATATAAATATATCGATACGATACTACGATATCGATATCGGTCTGGTTGCCTTGCACCGCTTCTTCATCGCAGGCGGATACCATAGTTTACCGAGCAATATTCCCAGCTCGCATATAGACCATCTTTTTATGCGCCCAATTTGAACCCCACCGACTTGTAAATGGTCCGTTTCCTGCCTGTGCTGCACAGTTTTCACTGATCGACACTTTATCTCAGCTGATAGGATAAGCGTTCGCGCTCTGTTTTTCTCGGTTCTCGCGTTGCACAGTGAAGGTCGATGTATCTCTATAATCGAGCAGCTGTCGCCTCTGTGGCGGTCGATAGCATGCTGTATTATGGGGGCACATGCGACTGTTGACGCCAGGTGGTCCTGGTACCAGCATGTCACGTTATCCGTCCCGTCTGTCGTGTATCCGGTGGCGAATCCATAGGGAGGCCTGGGCCTTGAGCCTCAAAGGTGCCCGCAGCTGGTGCAAATTGTGTGAAGCCAGCTGGTCTAATCCATTTCTCACTAAGCGTGGTGGGAAAAGGTTCAGACCACAGGAACTTCCGACGTCCAAGGATGCTCCCGACACAGGCAAAAGGGGCCTGCCAGTTGGGCGCTGCGACTGTGTCGCGACTTCACTGCACCGATTCCGTCATACTGAAGTTGTACTCTGATCCTGGATGTTCATGTTCATGTATTTCATGTCCGTCCGTGCGAACACAGTTTTTTCATTATTGAGAGGACCTTAAACTGTCATTGCGGCTTATTTTGGGTATGTCCCACCCAGTTCGAAGGGGCTCACATCACATATACCTACCCAGTGAGGTTCAACAGCAATAAACTGTTGATGATAGGTTTCGTGATAGGCTCTTACCAATGCAGTTGCGGAACCCCTAATTACAAAAGATCAGCCTCATGCCAAGTCCTGGATCCTTGCCCGGGTTACCTCGGTGCCGGCTCATTCAGAATCGCCTGCCCGTTAGTATCGTGTCGACGACTCGACGACTGCGCCGTCCTCGATTCAGGTGACCAGGTCCCTCGATGCTGCCAGTCGATGTTTTGTGCGACGTTTATTCACCAGTTTTATGACCAGTACCAGCGTCACTGGCGGATCCAGGAGGGCATCAGGGGCAAATGCTCCCCCCCCCAAACCGCCTGAAATCGGCGCAAATTTACACATTTCCTGAAGTAGAAGGACATCTACGCAACTTTTACTAAGGAAGGTTTATTTTTAAGCGTCTAGCAATGCATAAAAGGGAGCGAAATCCGACGAGTTATTCTCATTTTGAACAACTTTTTCGGGGTGATGGCCCCCATGGCGCCAAAAACTAAATCCTAGATCCGCCTATGTCCAGCGTTGCTGCGATGCGGCTGTGTCAGTTTTTATGTGGCTTTTTCAATGCCAGGTATGCGACACGTGACCGATACGTGTCGAGGGAGATTAACCACTTCGCTGACGCTGTCGGCAGGAAAAAGTGCGGCGCTGTGGCTCGCACCTTCTCTCTCATAAGCACTTGACCACGAGCGCGGTGAGCAGGCTTGCCTTCCCAAGAGTCACGAAGTCCTTCAGCTCAATGGGACCCAAGGAGATCGAGGATCTTAAAGACTAGCTTATTGGGTCGAAACAATGTGTGCTAGGGGCCCAGGGATATCTCAGTTAGGGCCCAAATGTATAAGGGAAGGAGGTGCAGTTGCGTAAACGGACACTTCAATTGGCCCTTATGGTCTGCGCAGGGGGTAGCTTCTCCAGACAAGTTGGGGAGGGGGGTTGAGCTGGGAAAAATCGCTTTAAGACCATAAAAATACCATAAAAATACCGATTTCTCCCTGGATTTTACCCACTTCTTCGTCCAAGTTCGTACAGGGACCAAGCTCATGCGAAGTTAGAAACTCGGAGGGGGTCGGGTTTCTTCCAGCGCGATGAACGGCCACCAACAGCCCTGTCCCTGGCGTCCGACTTGTCTCTGAACCCGGTCTCCTCAAGAGTCGAGGGAGAGGCCAACCCTCCTCAGACCCCTTCGCCGCGTCTCTGACGGCAGTGCCCGCTGGGTTTCGTACCTGCTGTGTGCCTTCTCATGGCCGGCCGCCGGTAGGTACAGCTGTGGGAATGGCAGGCCGGGGGACGGTTCGGCGCAGGTGTGCCATTGCGTCACGGGGTTTCGGTTCGATCCACACCAGCTGACGGGGGAGGACAGGAGGGGGCATTCGTGACTATAGACCGACGGAGGGAGGGGCCGGGGGTCGTTCGGGACTGGACAGAGGCGCAGCCAGCGGGTGCTCTTTGAGCTAAAGCAGCCCCTGTCGTGGTTCAGAGGGGCCCATCTTGGTTTGGAAGGGCCCAGGAACTAACGAAATATCACAAAAAGAGTAAATTATTTCTTGGGCGGAGGAGAGACAATATCAACTAAATGCTAAGAAGGGTCCACACTCAGGTTTGCCACACCAGTCGACAAAATCCTAGACTAGACAGCACACACATAGAACCTAGAACACAGACAACAGAGAAGGAGAGGGCACGATAAGGGATCGATTCAGTGACTATAGACCGACGCAGGAAAAAAAAGAGAAGAGAGAGTGCCTCGTGAACATGAACTGAATAGAACCGAGTAATAGACAAGGAAGCAGAACACCAAGGGGAGAGGAGGGAGACGCGTCCTAACCCAAACATTTACAGGGCACCATCCTTTAATAAATTACTGCCCATGACTTGTATCGGAAAGAACCTACTCAAAATGCTCCGTCCCTTCCCCCCCCCCCTACTTTCGGAAGGTGACGCCGCCCTTGCCGGTATGGCTGTTCTAAGCCGGGGGAGGGGAACGATGACTTAAGCATTTCGATGCGTGTACCAACGGAGCTGCTAGTTTTAGTTTCAAACCTTGCCAATGGGGGTCTGACGATGGAGGTTTGACATCGGTGGACGGGAGTGAGTTCCGACTTGTCTCCGGCTCTTCGCGTCACTTGTACTTGTAATGTCACGTGTTAATGATCGGCAATGTTGTAGCGCCTTCATGTGCAGCTACAAATGTAAAGGCGTGGATTCTGCAGTACTGAGTTAAGTTAGCTACCGAAGAAGCACTTGTAAAAAGTTCTCAATTTAGTACTTGTATGTGCAGTTCGTAGAATCTTTCCATAGAAATTAAACTGCACTTTCCTTTCACTGTGTAATAGCGCGTGTTGAGGGAAACGTAGTGAACGGGCCGTATTTGTGTAGAAAGTTTCAGTCTGTTTGCAAGTTTCTTGTTTCTACTCCATCATTTGCCGTTTTTAGTTGGTTTCGGTGTGACCGTTTGCAGCGAATGACTAGCTCGGCTTGTGAACTCTGTTGTGGTTACTATCGATCTTTTGTATCCGTCTCCAGGCCATTTGCCCTGCTGTCCAGTGTCCAATGTTCGTTGTCCGTTGTCCGATGTCGGGTGGGTCCTGTGTGTTGTGTCCACTGTTCACTGTCCACTGTCCACCAGTGCGGATCCAGGAAATCTTCAAGGAGGGGGCCATCAATTGCACAGTGGTGCCCCACCTATAACCCAAATCTGAAAACTCGACGGATTTGGCTCCACGTATATTTTGAGGGTGCCCCTATTTCAGCATTTTTTTCTTTTTAATTTTCAAGACTGATTCAAGGACCCCTCACCAGCCAGAAAGTGCCGCCCTGACGCCGGCTAGGATGCCCCCTGACGCGGGAGAAGTGCCCCCTCATGGCGTACAAGAGTGCCCCCTAGCGACCCAAGATGCCCCCTCATTCGACAAGGTTCCCCTCAGACGACCAAAGAGTTGCCCCCTCTAAGGCGGCCAGAGTTGCCCCTCAGGCGGCCAGAGTGCCCCTCCAGGCGCCAGAGTTCCCCTCAGCGCCAGATGCCCCTCAGGCGGCCAGAGTTGCCCCTTCAAGGCGGCCAGAGTGCGCCCCCAGGCCGGCCAGAGTGCCCCAAGCTCGAAGGCCAAGGGGGGGGCATCCCCAGCCCCCCTCTTGGATCCGCTAGCTGCGTCCGACTGCCAACTTCCACTGTTCTGGTGTCCGGTGTCTCCTGTGTTCATCGCTTGTTGTCCATTGTCCGATGTGCGGTGGGTCCAGTGTCCGGTGGGTCCAGTGTCCGGTGGGTCCAGTGTCCTGGAACTGTCAACTGAGGTGATGAATGGTGTACCACGCAGCAAAAGGTAACGTGACATGGAAACTATTGTTTTTCTCTGCGTTCCTCTCAAAGTGAAACTGTTGTGTACAGATATGTGGAATGCTGACAACGGTTGATGCAGAGATACCGACTTTCACTCGTGGCGACCGTTCTCGTCTCGAATAAAGACGACAGAACCGAGCCAAACAGATCGAACTCCAAGCCGGTTCTCTCGTCCTCGCCACCCAAGGGCGGATCCAGGGGGGGGGGACAAAGGGGCCATGCCCCCCAAAACCACCCAAAATCGGCGCAAATTTGACACATTTCTGAGGTGTCAGTTAAAACTAAGCAAGCTTTCTGACTAGATAAAGTTTGTTTTAAATCAGTTATTGATACATATGCAAGCGAAATCCGATGAGTTTTCAGAGTTATGCGATAATTTTGGGGATTTGGCCCCCCCAAACTGTCAAAATCACACTTTCTGGATCCGCCAGTGTCGCCACCCGATTGATGGCGCTAAATGCGCCTCTCCAACGGACCTTCTTCAAACACCCAATAAAACGCTTCAACTGCAATTCGTGACTTGTGAATATATTTGCCAACGTTGTTCAGCTGGCGCCGTAGCCGGCCTTTACTGCACCATTACCTATTCATTTTGACATGCCACTGCCGCATAACAGTGGCATTGCTGTGGCGACGGAGAGCGACGGGAATATTAAGCTCGTTTTTACCCGTCGCCGTAAGTGGTGATGTCGTGAACTGACTGCTGCAGGAAACAGCGCTCCAATCCCACGCCTCCTCTGGGTGCTAATTTCGTCCTGAAGACGTCAGGTCGGCCCTAAGACTTAATATTGGGTCGGCCGTAAGTCTGAATTAATATTGGGTCGGACCTCCGTCATAATACGGTCTGGGTTCGTTTTAAACCTATCGCGCTGCGCCTTCCTCTTACTGAACTCCATATTCACACCGTTCGAAAACGTAATTCAAAATCCACTTGAGTTTGAGACATCAAACAAACATGAAGGGGATTTACCTGCTTAGCAGAATGGCTAGTTTACGAGACATCAATAAAACCTTACGATCCATCTAATCGTCAGAAGCCGACACATTCTTAGCCGACACCTTAAAACGCCTGAGGGCTATTTCGACCCTTGGTGCCTTGCACGTGCACCAGAGCAGTGGCCTCTTATCACGTGACCATTGCAGCCTCATGCCACGTTGCAACATACCGTGAACAATCTTGCAATCTTGCAATAGTTCCGCTTCATGCTTCCTCGCGCAAACCCAGGATTAAAAGGAACTTAAGATGACTTGGATATCTGACTACAAAACCTGTTTGCTACCAGTTTGTCCTCGGTCAATGTTGAGAAGTTTGTCATTGCCTTTGATCAGGTAAAATGATGACTCTTTACGATTAGTCATTGATGACTTGCTACTTTGTTTTACGTACGTGAGACGTTTAACAGGCACGTGATACATTTTATAGTTACGCACGGGATAAGTGGTCATAGCGACATTGACAATACAAATGTTTGTCTTTGGCGTTACCTTTACATTTTTTAGCCGTGCAAAAGTAAAATCCCGTTTGCTTTCCTAGCTTTTTACATTTTTTCTCGAAACTTTCGCCCTTGCCCCTTAGTTATCTCCTTTTTATATTTTAACAATTACATTATTGACCGAGGACATTGCTAGAAGACCTTTGGAAACTATTTTAGCACCACTTTGTTTTGTGTACCTCTATGAAAGGTCTCGGCCGCTTCAGTAGCCTTCATGAAGCTGGTTAACCAGGTGGTTATCTCGAATATTTAACTGCATCGACGTAAAACATATTAACAGCTCTATGGGCTATGGCTCCCCTTAAAGCAGACTTGTCACAGCTGTGCTCCCCCCGTTACTATCCTGGCTGGAGTCGCCTCTGTCACTGGTGTTTGTCACTGTCTGACTTCACAAATCACAGTCCTCGAACTGAGCCAACAGACCGGACACGGCGCGTCTGCTGCACAGTCGCTCTGGTATAAAGTGCCACTGTACCCCCGGGTGCACGGTGGTCCAGAGATAAGGTGCTCCCGGGTGCACGTTGGTTACTGTACCGTACCACTTGCTTGTGCACAGTGCAGGGGATACTGTACCGTACCCCTTGCTTGGAGGGGGCATGGCCCCTTTGGCCCACCTTGGTCCACCCCTTCTAACGTTGATAGCACTGGCTGGTCCCCGCAGTCCTACGACTCGGCGAGCAGCTGCATCAGCCAATGCAGATTGCTCATCGGCTAACCCGGAACCGGTCCCATGTGCATTGTGATTCAAGCGCGTCACCTATGACCTACATTTATGCAGACCAATTTTAGCGCTGACAGCTGCAGCTAGTACGCTGTTACACGACCTCGAATGACATGTTCACCAGCGCCGTGCCGGTGCTTGGCGCCACTTACTGCCCACCTTCGTCGTGTCCGGGGAGGTTAGACACTCCCTTGACTCGGCTCCTATGGTATGTAGACTCAAATAGAAAATAACGTTCGAAAGCTTGTAAACAATGTTTTTACTATTGCTTTCTCAATTTTGGCTCGGCTGAACATTGAGGTCATCAAGGTAAGATTTGTCAGTTTTATGACTTCGCTCCAGAAACCTTAAATTATTTTAGGTACTATGATAGCTAGGAACAGGCAACGAGCTCAGGATTTAAGTGCTCAGGGGTGAGAGGGCACGTCGGGAAAAAATACCAATTTTTGCTCCTAAAACGCCATTCTTCTAGTGTTGAAATCACAATTTCTTCCTCAGATATGTTGTTTTGACCGGGGGGGGGCGTAGGGGTCGGGTTTTCAGAGAATCTCATTCTATTTAGTATTGAATTTTATTATCGCTCCAGGGGGGGGGGGCGGCATGGCCCCCGTCCCCCCCCCCCCATTGGTACGTCCCTGGCTAGGAACAAAGCGAATAATAAACCAAAGGCCCTTATTAAGCTTAATCACCATTGAATGTCGTTAAATTTAAGTTCAGGATAAAAGTTAGGTTAGGCTCCAGAGGTATCAAGATCAAAAACGGTTTTTTGGCAAAACTATTCTTTCCTAATTTAAGTTTTTACCTAGTTTAACCCAGCGCACTGCAGGGGGTTCGCGCCGAACACGAACTGCAGGGGGAAGGGTGATTTCCGCCCCCCGTAAGATCTCGAAAACTACGCAACGTAGAGACAAGCGGAAAACGGCATTAGATAGATCTAGGCAAGCTCATCGAAAGTATTTCAGTCTTTTCTTGGATCAGGTCACAATTGAGGTCACCAGTGGTCACCAAAGGTCAGATTTTCCGGTTATTAGGACTCTTTTAGGACTTCTTTCCAGGAACCCCCCGACTTATCTCGGAAACTTGTGATAGCTAGGAAGCAAACGATTGGAGAGGCAAAGCAATCCAGGTTAATGAAATTGCATCGCACCAGGTCCTCCAAAATTGAGCTCGAGACAAGAGTTTAGGCTCCACGGGTTCTGGAAAGGTCAAAAATACTGTTTTTAGCAAAAACAGTTTTTCGTGAATAGCATGTCGCCTAAGAAAAGTACAGAAAACATCTTGACGCCATCGTGTTTGTCTCATTGATTGCGCATTCGGGAAACATTATACGGCCGTGACCCTGGTAGGTCAACTTTAAAAATCTTGACCTCAGTTCAAGTAATTTGGTGACCAGGGTAGGTTCATGGTTGCATAGGGGCAACGCGGCAGACGAGACGAACACTTGGTGTCAACTAACGTCCTCTTATCTCTGTTCTAGGCAAGGAGTTATTAGCAAATCATTGCTGATACCTCAGATGACCTCAATGACCTTGTAGAATCACTTAAGCAAAATTGCACCTCGATCATTTAGAATGAGCTAAAAATAGCGATGATTCTGAAAGAATTAGCCTTGATCCAATGCATACTTTTTGAAAAGGGGAAACATTTGTGTTATTTTCCAGCACTTATAATGGGGAGTCAGGAAAATTGCCTGACCTTTGGTCACCTTATACGAAAAATCGGATAACCACCGTAATTGTAAGTTACTGATATTCTTTATGAAATCCTTGCCAAGTTTCAAAACTTTCGAAAAAAAGGACTGTGGCTTGACACGAACGCAAACATTTTGAGATGAGGTCACTTGAACATGGACTTTTGACCCTGACCTTGAGATGACCTCAAGTTCAAAACTTTCCCAAAGTGGGTAATGATGCCAAAGGTGTAACGAAAATTTGGCGGCGCTGCGCCGCCGCCGTTTCCGTTACTCCATGAAACCTGAGTGGGAGGGGGGAAATCAACCCCCCTGCAGTGCGCGGGTTTAAGGTAAGGCAATAATTTTGACACCATCGTGTTTGTCTCGTCAAGGCGTCTTGAATCATTGTCGGTTTGACCAGGTTAGGTCAACTCACAAATTTGACCTCAGCTCAAGTAGTGACCCAAGTACATCTTGCTGCATATCGGAAGAAGTGTCTCGACGAGACAAGCACGTTGGTACCGGTTTGACTTCTGTATTCATTCGGTCGTCATTTTTGACAAAAGTATTACCGACTTCTGATGACCTCGGCTGACCCTGTAGAGGTCACTGAACAAAAATTGAACCTGATGAACTTTACTGACCCTGTAGGGGTCACTGAACAAAAACTGTAACCGAGTCATCAAGATTGACATATGATAGCATGATCCAGTTATGCATCATGCTATAATTCATGTTATTCTTCACAATTATTTGTGATGAATTGTGCTGCTAATTGCTATCTTGCGTATCCTCGGAATAAGAAGCATTTGCATTTTTTCCCATTTACTTTAAACGGGGATGTCACGAAATTGACCCGATCTTCAGGTCGCTGATATACATATCCTAGATATACGAGTTCTAGGTATATATGACCTTCTGAAATACTGTAAGTTTGAAACCGATCGGCAAAACTGTGACTGGTACGGCCGCAAACTTGTTTGGAGGTGGGTTCGCGTGATCTGGGTCGGTAGATGGCCCGAGTTCAATCATTTTACTAACTGTTGGTAATTGATGCACGAACAGCTGTGCCAAAACGCGTCGTCTTTTTCCGCTATTCTCGAAAAACTTTTGGGGGGGGGCGTGAGACGTCTAAACGCCCCCAACGGCCTCACTAATAGTTATCCTTTTGAATTCTGATGGAATGCAGTGCAGTGAATGCCGATTGCCAGTTTGTGTTTGTGTTGTGGCCTGTTTGTGGCCCCGAAACATGCCATGCCGAGCGGTGAACCCAATGTGATCTCAGCCGTCCCTAGACTACGAGTCTGAAGGTCAGATGATGACCTCTAAAGGTCACCAGTTCGCTGAACAATTGTTCGCCACCGTGTCGGTCGGCATCAGCTGTGGTCACGTCCGCAGCTGTGTGATGGGGTAGGGAGCAGCAGGGGTGTAGGATCCTGTTCAGTTGAGGGGACTTCGGTCCCCCTTCCAACTTGGCGTCAGGTCAGCCCCCTCCCCCCCACTTGAACGAGGGGGTGAGTCAAATCCTGGGAAAAAACTGTATTTTTGTTGATTTTGATGGTATTTTAACCCTATTCCGTGCTGGCGGCCAGAATTATGTAAACATGCTGGGCTAGGGGCGGGGAGGGGCAGATTCTGCCCCCTCCCCAGAGATCTCGAGAACTGCAAGGTCAATCTCGATGGAGCAAACACTATTCAATTCGTCATGCCAAGATATCAAAGTTGCACTTCCCCTCTTCGTGACGTCGCTGGCTGCTCCTGGAGTGATCGGATGAGCGCGTGCTGAGTGTGTGTGTCTGACGGCCTGGTGGCCTGTGACAGGCCCGGCGTCTCTGGTGGCCTGTGACAGGCCCGGCGTCTCTGGTGGCCTGTGACAGGCCCGTTGAGCCCGGCGTCTCTGGCACCGGTCCCATCCGGAGCTCCCCTGGACCGTCCCGTCCACCTGGCACTGGCTCCGTCTCAACTCTCAACACGTGGTGTTCGCCGACAGAGCAGCTGACGTCTTATAATGAGTCATTATTAGTGTAATTATCCACACTTTATTTGCAAGTAAATTGCGGCCCAACCTTGACATAATTGCACTTAAAATGAGTAGTGGACATGGACTACAGACGCTGGCGGATCTGGCGACTCTCCATGGGGAACAGGGGGAGAGGGGACATTTTTTTTTGCTGTAAAGTGGTACTGTCCATTTTTTATCTGCGGATTTGGGCCGTTCACCTTATTTTGGTATTCGAGCTTAATATTTTTTTAGGATAAAAAACAAACGCGAATATTCTGTAGCATGTACAGTGTACACATAGGTAATAATAACGTTTATCTCATACCAACTCGTAGGGCCGTCGCCGATAATTTTTTAGTGGGGGTCAGCTGAAATGGCGAAAAATGGGCCCCCATTTTGTAGGAGTCTGCAAGCTTTTTTGCAGCATTATGAAGTGGGAAGTAGGTTCTTAAGTTATTTAGCGCCGCGAATTTTACGGGTTGCGGATAAAACTCGGAAATAAAGGGCGGGTGGGCCCTTGTACAGGGACTAAGCAGCTAAAAATGTTATTCATTCCAATTCAGCTTACGAAATCGGAGACGAGTGAACACCTGGCTGCGTTATGATGATGTCCACCGAGTGACGCCGCTTTTATTCTAGTTTCGTAGAAAAACAACGTTTCCAAATTCGAAACCCATGCTGTGATTGGAAGGCCAAGCCTCCAGATAACCTTTTATATGGTTGCTCATCTCGGAACAGGTGTTTTGTCGGGGGAGGGAATTACAAAGTCACACAATTCTGAAAACTCATCGGATTTTGCTTTGTCAGCCGATAAAAGTATTTAGTACCTACAAGCTGCTTAGATTTTATTCTATAGTTTTTTCTTATATATCAGAAAATGTGTCACTTTTCCCCCAGATTTCAGACGTTTTGGGGGACCCTCTCCGCTTTACACCCTCCCCTGGATTCTCTAGTGCGCCTGAGCCTCATTTGTTTGCTCGGTCGAACAGTTGACAGGTCACGTGATCCGGGCATAGGCCGCCTCGGTCGACAGTTGACAGGTCACGTGATCGGGCATAGACCGCCCGTTTGCACGTGCTGATGGTGCCACTTACTAGGACAAACAGTAAGTGTCCGGCGCCTGCTCAGCCGAGTTTCATCAGCTGGATGACTCATGTCATGATGACATGAGTGATGACTCAGGAAGTCTGAGACGGAGTTTCCCGTTGTGGCTTCGTAGCTCGGAGATTCCAGTTTGACATGTGATGTTCTTCCGGCTGGTCTCTGCGATCTAGCAGCCTATAGATATCTGCACGTTGAGCCAGGCCTCATGGATTTTAAATGTAGGCAAAGGCGAACTTTTTGAAAATCATTGGGTTGCACTTAGTTGTTACGTGCCCATTTGTATCACATCTCGTCATAGGCGTAATTTTAAATTCCTAAATTATTGGGGTTGTAGCTTCAACCCCCTTTGCATTAAAGTTACACCCATGAATGTAGGCATAGCCGAGTAATGCAGGTTGGTATTTCGTCACATGCTACATCGTAGCCTCGAATATCCAAGTTAACCCTATTAACTGCGGGCGGCCAAAATTGCGTTAACCCGCGCCCCACTGGGGGTGTTTGAACACCCCTCATGTTTTTTCAAGATAACGAAAAAACGGCGGCGCGTAGCGCCGCCAAATTTGGCATAACTATTCACAGCATTCTTTCCGGACATTTTCGCAGAAAATTTCAATTTCGTGGTCAGTTGCAGGTTCATGTCCCGGTCAGTCAAGTGACCCTTACCTGAACAAAAACGTTTGCTGGGTCGTGCCATGGGACCTACAGTTTCTAAGGAGCGATATTCAAACTTTTAGGATTAATAACAGGTCATTAGTAGTCTACACAAATATTCATCTTGGATTTTGGTATCGGTGACTTTAGGTCGGTGGTCAATTTTGCGATTTCCCATTTTAAGTCGATGGAGAAATAATTCAAATGCTTTCTTTGTTCGACGTATTCAGTCATTTCAGCCTTCTGGATGGATGTTATCATATATATTATGTATGATCCAGTGCAGTTGCTCAGGGGGAACATTACGGGGTCATCTGAGGTCTTCCGAGGTCACCAAACACATTTTTGTCCAATAACTCTGCCATAATGAAGGATAGAGAACTGCAACTTTACACCAGTATTTTGTCTCGTTCAGACCCTACTGAATGCAGACTGACCTACTTGGGTCAACACTTGACCTTGACCGTGAGTCATTTTTGCTCAAGTTGAGCCTAACATAATTACATTGTACATATTTCAAAAAGCGCCTTGAGAGGACAAACACGATGACGTAAATAGATTGGTGTATATCTTTGTTAAAAAGGTAAGAAGGTTATTCACAAAATATTTTTTTGCCAAAATCAGCTTTTTTGACTTTAATGACCTCTAGAGCCTCAACTATCTGACCTGAGGTCAAATTTGAGGACATAGCTGCTTTTTGCAACATTCATTGGCTAGCGATTGTCTTTTTGAACGTTGTTTCTAGATAGCATAGTTTCCGAGAATATTGGGCGGTATCTGGGCGAATGTACTAAAACGTGAAAATGTTGACCTTCGATGACCTTGGTGACCTGAGTTGTTGACTGTGAGCGAAAAAATTGAAAAGTTTCGAATGATTTGACAACGGTTCGAACAATGTCTTTGTTTTGGTCTAAGTGCCATGGGAGCCGAGTTAGAGGGGGGTGTTTAAACACCCCCCAGTCGGGCGAAGGAAATGCAGAGGCCCAGTGGGGCGCGGGTTAACCGGGGGGGACAGATTCTGCCCCCCCAGATATCTTGAGAACCGCTCGGCTGATTTCGATGGGCCAGACACCATTCGATTCGTCATGACAAGATCTGTCTTTTTCTACTCTGAAATCTTTTTAGTTCAAATATGGGAGCTGGGGCAAGACATAAGTTTTTTAAAGTCATTGCAGCCATCTGGCTCGGCCGATTTGTATGCCCAAAATGTTTTTGAGTTTCCATTTATCAAAAGGACAATTACCAAAATGAAAAATAATATGCGTATTCAGGAGATGTAAAAGGGTGATTTTCTTAAAAGAAATGTGTGCTGTTCGTGGTTGTTTCGGACGATATGAACGTCACATATGGCCTTCGCTGTAATTTGATAAATGTAATAAGCTGCGCATAGGTAACATCTTTGGGAGCAATCAAGTCCAAAGTACACATCCTGGGGAGCAATATGTGCGTAACGCCTTTTTTCATCTTACTCATTTGAAGTTGAACTTAGTTTGACTAAGGGTATCGCCTACCATTTTATGTACCTGAGTGGGGCTCCGCCCCAAAATATGTAGGTACAATCCAATGCATCCATTATCTAAGTATTTGATGTACATTGTAGCGACATCCATGGGCGCAGCCAGGGGACAGAGGGGGCACGTGACCCCCCATTGGCCCGACTTTCACGCTACAAAATATCGGCGACGTCCCTTTTTGCGACTTTTTAGGGGTCCTGCAAAATATAGTGGCCCAAATCCGGGCTGATTTTTTCGCGCCATTTTTCGGGTGGGGGGCTCTTTGCCGAGGGGTCCTCTGAGGATACCGTGCAACCCCTTGCCGAAGATCTGGATGCGCCCCTGGTGACATTGTAACCTACGCATTTATTGCACTGTAAACTACGAGGGAAGTATGCGCCGCACAACCGCATTCGTAACACCCTCCCAAAAAAAAAAAACATAGGCCTGACACCGCCACTGCTAGGCTGATTTGGCGACATTGACGACACTCACAATTCATTTCTAGGAAGAGTCACGAAGTTTCTAGACGCTAGCCCTAACAGTTTGTAAGTGCGGAATAGCATTTAGAAGGAAACGTGTGATGCAGAACGGTCTACCTTCAGGAACGTGTGATGCGGAACAGCCTACCTTCAGGAACGTGTAATGCGGAATAGCCTACCTTCAGGAACGTGTGATGCGGAACAGCCTACCTCCAGGAACGTGTAATGCGGAACAGCCTACCTCCAGGAACGTGTGATGCGGAACAGCCTACCTTTATGTTCAGGGATGTGTCGTGTAAAGCAGCCTCCCATTATAAATGTCCTGACCTGTTTGCATATCTAAATGCTGCATATATCTATTTACGACTGCGACATATTTAATACTTGTGAAATTGCCGATAATCTGCAAACTCATTAAAAGAAGTAGCAGGCGGTCAACCGCCCAACCCTAAAGTGTTGGTGATCATAACTCTCATAATGGATCGACATTGATAAGTATTCTCTCATCTGCTACTGTTGGTCATCTGCCAAAAATACTCTTTGATGTGACGTGTCGAAGCCCCAATTAACACGGGATGTTTCATTTTATATTTTCCAAACGATGTTATGAAGCAACTGGCAGCTGTGTGTGGTTGGGATCACGTTACCGCGCGGTCCTGTGTTTATTTAGCGGATAGGTTATCTGCAACCTATGCCCGGGAACTGCTGGATGGCTGACACTGTTTACCTGCAGTCGAGTTTGACAGGCTGGAATTTCCTGTGATGAAATTGCGGCTGAAAGGTATACATTGTGGTTGCTGGCGAATGCCTCTGCGTTGAAGCTGAGTCAATGGTCATCATTGGGATTTGTATATCCTAATTTGATATTTTAATTCGCCAATATATGGCGGGATAGTGATTTGTGCCCGGTCAGGAGCATATATCGAGCGCCGAAGAGTCTCGAACCCACATTGCTAGGTCGAGCTCGAGTTTTCGGTCGGACGGTTTTCAGTCAGACTGAGATACGATGACTTCACAGGAAACTCCCCCCAAACATTTTCAGATTTTAACATTAGGCCTATGGACGTTGCATGGCAAGAAACGACTTCAGAATGCCTCCCCCTTCCAACTTTTGGGAAGTGGCGGTGCGATGCTTTTAGCCAAGTGGACCGATATGTCCCGCGGCCGATTTAAGTCGCTCCTCAGTTCTCGTCCTTCCATTAGCGCGACCGAGGCCTCGGTGTGCTTCCCAGAATACTGGTCCAATTCTGCCGCTGCGGCGTGTCTCGGGTTGAGTCGGGAGTCGGGAGTCGGGAGTCGGGAGTCGGGAGTCGGGAGTCGGGAGTCGGGAGTCGGGAGTCGGGAGCGGAGACGGCGCCGGCGCCTGGTCAGTGTCAATTGTGTCTCGCCGTGTCATCCCTCCCGCAGAAGGGGAACTCGTATATTTATGTGAAAAACACCGACTGTTACACTTCTGGAAGACGCATGAGGAGGCGACGCGAGCTGGGACGAGACTTCCTGCTTGTCACGTCAGAAATCCCGCTTGCTTCATAGTATCCTTCATTCGATGATTATCATGAACATCATCATGAGGCATGATCTGAGCATTATGATCTTCAGTTAACAATTGTGGAAGTGTTTTCTTCCCCCATCCTGGTGTTTCTTTCCCGCCTGATTCTCCACGACCTGGATGATTTCACACCGTCTCGTTGCTCGTGTTTCAGATTTTCATCAACAATGAGTGGCATAAGTCTGTGTCTGGGAAGACGTTCCAGACGCTGGACCCGCGCACCGGGGAGCCCATCGCTGATGTCCAGGAGGGAGACAAGGTTAGTCGTCAGGGCCCAGGGGACAAGGCTATCAAATGATGGGACGGGGAGGTAGCTAGGTAACTTTCAGATCATTGACTAACGCCTAGCGGATATATTACCCGAGAACGGTATTGAAACAGGTTTTGTGCAAATAGAAGGCGTGTGCAATCGATTCGCGTCTACTTAACGTGTATCTTACGTTGTTTTGTCGTTCTCGTTGATGGGTAATTATTACCAAAATAATTTGCCGTGCCCAATTAGGTATATTTCATTTGGATCTACCAAAGTGTGAAATTAGGGCTTCGCGTGAAAGGGTAAATAGTTTTCAACAAGTGACCATGTCTGTGTAACCTCTGCCCTGTGACCCCGAGTGACCCCGATGACCCCGAGTGACCCTGAGTGACCCCGAGTGACCCTGAGTGACCCTGAGTGACCCCGAGTGACCCCGAGTGACCCCGAGTGACCCCGAGTGACCCCGAGTGACCCCGAGTGACCCCTTTTGAGTGCCCGTCGTGAACTCCCGGAGTGACCGAGTGAACCGTTCGAGTGACCCTGAATGCCCCCCCTCGAATGAGCGTTGTTAATCTCACGCCCCCCCCCCCTCTTCCCCCGCAGGCCGATGTGGACAAGGCGGTGGCGGCGGCGCAGGAGGCCTTCCGTCTCGGCTCCCCCTGGAGAACTATGGACGCATCCGAGCGCGGCAGACTGCTCTATAAACTCGCCGACCTGATCGAACGCGACCAGACCTACCTCGCTGTAAGTTCACAATGGACTCGCCCGAGTGGTTAGGGGAGGGGGGTCGTTATGGATGGTGCAGGAGGGTGTCATTTGACACGAATGAACTGCAGGCGCACATAAATTCTACTGATATATCGTATTGACTATTGTTCTCCGGGACAGAGCCTGCTGCAGCCAAGCTAAAGCTGTATCAGTGTCTTATTTCAAGACGGCGAGTTAGCGTTTTCTGTGCATTTTTTTTTGCTTTATCAAAACGGCATGTCATGCAATGTTTATCAATGTAAAGCAGACCCGACCTGACCCAGACCTGACCCCGACCTAACCTGACCTGAGGCTGACTTGACCCCAACCAACCTGACCCTGACCCCAACCAGCCTGACCCTGACCCTGACCCCAACCCAACCTGACCCTGACCCCAACCAACTTGACCTGACCCCAACCTGACCTGACCTGACCCCAACCTGACCTGACTTGACCCCAACCTGACCTGACCCCAACCTGACCCTGATCTGACCCGCCAGAGTCTGGAGACGCTGGATAACGGCAAGCCGTACAACATGTCCTACCTGGCGGACACGGCCCTCAGTGCCGGCCACTACCGCTACTACGCCGGCTGGGCTGACAAGATCACCGGCGAGGTCATCCCCGCAGACGGCAACAACTTCAGGTCAGAACAGTGACAACTTCAGGTCAGAACAGCGACAGACGTTTCATGGTCAGGGCAGCGGACAAACTCAGTTAGAACAGCCGGACAACTTCAGGTCAGAAAAACGAGCGAAACCTTCAGGGTCAGAACAGTCGACAAGCTTAGGTCAGAACAGCGACAACTTCAGGTTCTAGGAGAACAGCGGACAATTCAGGTCAGAAATGCGACAACTTTCAGGTCGACGAGCGACAACTTCAGGTCAGCCAGCGACAGACTTCCAGGTCAGAGCATGGACAACTTCAGGTGCAGGAACGGCGGCAGGCCTGTGCGGCGGGCGCGGAAGGGGAGCGGAAGACGATGTAGCGGGCTCGATGTCAGGTGGGCTTCTGGCGGTGGTGTTTTATTGGATTTATTTGTCGACGAATGAGTGTTGACTCGACTGTTTATTGATTAGTTGATTTGCTTCGTTTCATACGTGGTGTTGTCTAGACTCGATTTTTACCTTGACCTGACCTGACCTGACCTGACCTGACCTGAACCTGACGTGACCTGTCTGTCCACCAGCTACACCCGTAACGTAGCCAGTAGGGGTGTGTGCGCAGATCATTCCCAGGTCACTTCCCGCTACTGATGGCAGGCCTGGAAACTGGACCCGCCCGTCGGCCGGCCGCGTATGTGTTGGTGAAACTGGGGCCCGCCTCGCCGCCGGTATGGCGTGTAGAAACTTGGGCCCGCTCCTCGCCGCCGGTATGTCTGTTGGATAGTTGATCGGTTTATATGTCTGCGAAATTCTTGGGTGTTTCATACTGAAAGCTGTGGCCTAAAATATGACTTCCGCTCTTACTAGTCAGACAATGTGACTTGTCTGATCTCATGCACCGACATTTCGCTCGTGGAATGTTCAATGCTCGTTCCTTTCGAAGGGTAGATATATCTGGGTGATCGGTCCCTGGGTGTACGTACATTGTACAATATGATGATGAGATATGATGTTCAGCTTAACTCTACACGAAGTTTTTGATCGTAGAGATTAGAGACGCAAGTTTCAGGACCACGGAGCCCGCGCCAGGCCCAAATTCAGGCCCGGCGGGCCTGAAGCTGTGTCTGAACGCCGGTCTCATGCCGGGCTCAACACAAGTTCGGGGGTTAAAATATCGTTTATTGTATAATGAAGTAGACATGCAGATTCCTTGTTGCCGGGCCTGGCGGATGCTGCCACATGTGGCCGGGCTTGACGCCGGTCCTACTCATTTATGAGCAGTGGCGGTGGCGGTGCCGGTTCCTGTTTTTGGAGAAATTTTTGCATCTCTAGTAGAGATGATCGCCACTGGAAGTGACAATCCTTCGTCTGTGCCCAGGTAACACGGTGGTGATGAAGCTGGCTGAGGAGACCCCTCTGACCGGTTTGTATGTGGCTGAGCTGATCAAGGAGGCCGGCTTCCCTCCCGGGGTGGTGAACATCGTGCCTGGCTTCGGTCCCACCGCCGGCGCGGCGCTCGCCTCGCACATGAACGTCGATAAGGTGGCGTTCACCGGCTCTACGGAGGTGAGTGGCGTGGGTTCGAATCCGGGGGGTCGCGGCGTTTTTTGTGGGTGGTAGTTACGAGGGGTTGGTTTGTGGTTTGGAGGTGGTGTGCGAAATGGTGAGGAAACTATGGGTGGTTTCTATTATGCATAGCTGCATGTTGGCATTAATGTAACTATTACTCATGTTTTATGAATGTGAATGATAAATTGGCCAAATGAGTGGTAGTAACCACTGGTTCTCACGTTGTTCGCCTCGCCGCAGATGTGTCTAGTAACGCTCTCCCACGCTGTCTCCTTCCCACTCAGTGAGTGAGTGAGTGAGTGAGTGAGTGAGTGAGTGAGTGAGTGAGTGAGTGAGTGAGTGAGTGAGTGAGTGAGCAGACGACACTCCTGACTGCCCCTCCCCCTCTCTTCCCAGGTCGGTCAGATTGTCAGTGCGCTGGCGGCCCAGTCGAACCTGAAGCGGGTCACGATGGAGCTGGGCGGAAAGTCACCCAACATCATCTTCAAGGACGCCGATCTCGAGCAGGCGGTGGAGGGAGGCCACTTCGGACTCTTCTTCAACATGGTCAGTTGCTGGGAAAGGAGGACTGCTTTCTTTACCTGCATTGTTCAGATTGTTATCTAAATGGTGGTGAAAGTCAGAGACGTTGAGGAAGCTGGCACTTTGTGTGATGGTTCATGAAAGTAATTGCTCGTACATGTTTTGTTGTGATCCAGGGTGTTTTCCTTTTTAGTAGGCGTGGTTTGAACAGTTCTGATCTGTGATCATGTATTTTCTTCTGGTATTGGTGATAACGAGATACGCTAACTTTAAGACGTGGATTTTAGTGCACATTCATGCATTCAATAGAGCTAATTCATTTGACTTCTGTACTTTCCTCGTCACGGTTGTGGTACTGACTTTTAAGATGGCGAAGCGACCCGATCTCATCCACGATGATTGCCTGACCGCCATATGACCCGATTGCACACTACGTCTCGCCGTCTCCCAACTTACCTCCTCTACCTTTGACCTTGACACTGCCCCTGCCCCTGACCTTGGCCTGCCCCTGACCTTCCCTGACACTGACAGTAACACCTACCCCGCCCCTGACCCCGATCCTGACCTTGACCTGACCCTGACCCTGACCCTGACCCTGACCTTGACCTGGCCCTGACACTGACCCTGACCCTGACCTTGCCCCTGACCCTGCCCCTGACCCTGACCTTGACCTGGCCCTGACCCTGCCCCTGACCCTGCCCCTGACCCTGCCCCTGACCCTGCCTCTGACCTTCACCTGCCTCTGACCTGCCCCTGACCTGCCCCTGACCTGCCCTGACCTTGACCTGGCCCTGACCCTGACCCTGCCCCTGCCCCTGACCCTGACCCTGACCCTGCCCCTGACCTTCACCTGCCCCTGACCTTCACCTGCCTCTGACCTGCCCCTGACCTGCCCCTGACCTCAGGGTCAGTGCTGCTGCGCCGGCTCGCGTATCTTCGTCCACGAGGACATCTATGACGAGTACGTGGAGCGGAGCGTTGAGAAGGCTAAGAGCCGCTCCGTCGGGGACCCGTTCGACCCAAACACCCTGCAGGGGCCGCAGGTCAGCTTTTGTTGCGTTACTTTATGTTACGCTATGTATTGTTTTACATTTCGTTAGCGGCGTGGCGTGGCGTGGCGTGGCGTGGCGTGGCGTGGCGTGGCGTGGCGTGGACGTCGCATCGCGTTGGACCCGGGTTTCAGCTTTGTCTCCCTTTGCGTTGAGGTGCGCATTGTTTTGTTCGCTGAAAGACGGCAGCCTGACAACAGGCAACTCTATTCGATTGCGCTAAGAGTTATTTGTGCTCCTTATTAAGTTGTCCGGCTATGTGAAGCAACGTCCATAAGATACGATTAAGGAGACTGTAGTTAAGATAGAGCACCTCAAAACGTCCGCCAGACTTCTGAATCGTTTAAATGTGCTGTTAATGTGTTTATCATTCTCCTTAGTCATAGAGTATGGCGCCCACTTGAACGGCTCGACGTGCAGTGATAATGTGGCACATGTGACAATGTCACCTCAGAAATCAGCCACACCAGCACCACATGGCCTCGGCAGTCGAGCGCATCAAGTCCACATTATACATGCCTCTAAATGTATGCGTACCTCCCCCGTGTCAGAGACATGGACTCCCAGCCCCTCCCTCCGCCTTCCCCCCCCCCCGTGTCGCGTGCAGATCACGAGGTTCAGAGCAAACAAGGATCCTAGTCTGGTGGAGGCGGGTAAGAAGGAGGGGGCGAACCTGGCGTGCGCGTGCAAGGATCGGCGGCAAGGGCTACTTCATGCAGCCACGTGTTCACCGATGTCAAGGACAACATGAGGATCGCCACCGAGGAGGTAAGATGACTGGGG
This sequence comes from Semibalanus balanoides, assembly GCA_014673585.1. Lineage (NCBI taxonomy): Eukaryota > Metazoa > Arthropoda > Thecostraca > Balanomorpha > Balanidae > Semibalanus > Semibalanus balanoides. The sequence goes on from VOPJ01014057.1 coordinate 63,374, forward strand.
GGGGGGGGGGTGCCGGACAGGGGTGGTGGGGTGGCCAGGGCAGTGGGGTACTGCTGAAGTTCGGGATATAGGCGCTTCTGTACTGTAATTTTCGGTGTTATCGATGAATTAAGACGATGAATTAGGCGTCTTTTCGGTGATGGGGGTTGGTGGATTTTTGCAGCAGACAATATAAATGGTGTTGCTTGCCTCCTATTTAAAATAGTGCACCACAAGCTCAACCTCCTGTTGTTTCAATAAATGCCATCAATGCGCTGCTGCTGAAATTGACTGCACGTTCTAACTTGCGTGCATTTTGCCGATTTTGCCTAAAAACGAGAGCGGGGAAGGAAGCAAACGAGCTAATTAGCGAACGTAGCGAACGCTGCGACGACTTGGAAGAATGATGCTATCCCTCTTGCAAATAGTGCAATGATGTATGTACGGCTCCTTACACGCTCTTCAGCGGTTTCCTTCCTCTTGATTTTCACGCTGTTGCTGTGCTGCACGTCCTCGTCAGTATGTCTGGCTGGCCGGCTTGGCTCTGTTTATCCACTGTGCCACTGTGCAAATTCGGGCAAGTACAGTGGGTTTCTGGCATATTCCCGCCAAGGTCGCAAACGAGTTTCAACTCCTCGTGGCGTGTTCTCATGCAAACGCTTAGGTTTGTTAGTGTAAAATATTAACTTATCTCCAAAACACCCATTATTGTCGTTAATTTAGTTTCCAACCGAATGGAAATCATGTGAACTTGATGGATAGGTTTGCACCAAACGACCACGACTACATTCACTCTGTTTACAAAGTGATATCGAATGTCTAGCGGTCGTAACTCAATATTTAAGATGTTACACAGACGATAAAAACTCATCAGTTTTGGAGGCTCGTGGTGCACGAGCCTCCAAAACTGATGAGAATTTGTCTCGCTTGTGTAACATTATATATTGAGTTACGACTTCCAGACACTTAACATCACTCTGTAAACAGAGTGGGTGCGTCTCTCGTGGTCTGTCGTCGGTAGTGCGCTCCGCCTCTGTTTGACCTGAACCTTTGATCTGAGTATATCTCAATCCTGTGACTTGCGCCTTGTGAAGTAATGTTCTCAACGATTTGTTCCCTTCTAACCTGCTCCGACCTCTGTGATCTTTGTGACCTGACCTGACCTGCCCTGTGTGTGTGCGTGGCAGATTTTCGGCCCGGTTCAGCAGATTATGAAGTTCTCCTCTGTGGAGGAGGTGATCGAGCGCGCCAACAACTCCGTCTACGGGCTGGCGGCCGGCGTGTACACCCGAGACATCGACCTGGCCAACCGGGCCGCCCAGGGCCTGCGAGCCGGCACAGTCTGGTGAGCAGCCCTCCCTTCTCCCCTCCCCTTCTCCCCCTCTCCCCTCCCCTCTCCCCCTCCCTACCCTATTCTTCTTCCCTCCCCTCTCCCCTCTCTCTCCCCTCCCTCTCTACTTCTCCCCTCCCTCTCTTCTCCCCTCCCCCTTCCCCTCCCCTCTCCCCTCCCCTTCCCTCCCCTCTCCCCTCCCCTCTCCCCTCCCCTCCCCTCCCTCTCCCTCCCCCTCTCCCCTCCCCCCTCCCCTCCCCTCGTCCCCTCCCCTCCCCCTCCCCTCTTTCCCTCCCCTCTTCCCTCCCCTCTTTCCCTCCCCTCTTCCCTCCCCTCTTCCCTCCCCTCTTCACCTCCCTCTTCCCTCCGCTCTTCCCTCCCCTCTCCGCTCCCCTCTTCCCTCCCCTCTTCGCCTCCCCTCTATCCCTCCCCTCTTCCCTCCCCTTCCCTCCCCTCTTCCCTCCCCTCTTCTTCCCCTCTTCCCTCCCCTCTTCCTCCCCTCTTCCTCCTCCCCGCTTCCCTCCCCTCTCCCGCCCCTCATATCTCTAACGCCCCAGCACGCATCCCTCGTCGTTCCCCCCTCCTTCCCTCCCCTTCTTCCCTCCCCTCTTCCCTCCCCTCTTCCTCCCCTCTTCCTCCCCTCTTCCCTCCCCTCTTCCTTCCCCTCTTCCCTCCCCTCTTCCCTCCCCTCTTCCCTCCCTCTTCCTCCCCTTCTTCCCTCCCCTCTCAAACCTCCCGCTACTCCCTCCCCTCTTCCCTGCCCCATCTCCCTCTCCCCTCTCTTCTCCCCTCTCTCTCCCTCTCTCTCCCCTCTCTTCCCCCCTATTCTCCCCTCTCTTCTCCCCTCTCTTCTCCCCTCTATTCTCCCTCTCTCTCCCTCTTCTCTCCCCTCCTCTTTCTCCCTCTATTCTCCCTCTTCCCCTACCCTCCCCCTCCCCCTCCCCCTTCCCTCCCCTCTCCCCTCCCCCTCTCCCATCCCCCCTCTCCCCTCCCCCTCTCCCCTCCCCTCCTCCCATCTCCCTCTCCCCTCTCCTCTCGTCCCCTCTCCCCTCTCCCTCTCCCCTCTCCCCTCTCCCCTCTCCCTCCCCTCTCCCCTCCCCTCCCCTCTTCCCTCCCCTCTTCCCCCCCTCTTCCCTCCCCTCTTCCTCCCTCTCCCTCCCCTCTTCCCTCCCTCTTCCCTCTCCTCTTCCCTCTCCTCTTCCTCTCCTTCTTCCTTCCCCTCTTCCCCCCTCTTCCCTCCCTTTCCCTCCCCTCTTTCCCTCCCTCTTCCCTTCCTTCCCCGCTTCCTCCCTTCCCCTCTTCCCTCCCCGTCTTCCCTCCCCTCTTCCGCCCTCTTCCCTCCCCTTCTTCCCTCCCCTCTTCCCTCCCCTCTTCCCTCCCTCTTCCCTTCCCTCTTCCCTCCCCTCCCTCCCCTCTTCCCTCCCCCTTCCCTCCCCTCTCCCTCCCCTCTCCCTCCCCTCTCTTCTCCCCTCCCCTCTCCCCTCCCCTCTCCCCTGCTATTCTCCCCTCCCCTCTCCCCTCTCTTCTCCCCTCCCCTCTCTTCTCCCTCCCCTCTCTTCTCCCCTCTCTCCTCTCCCTCCCCTCTCTCCTCCCCCTCCCTCTCCCCTCATCCTTTCTCCCCTCTCCCCTCTTGCCCCTCTCCCTCTCCCGCTCTCCCCTCTCCCCTCCTCCCCTCTCCCCCTTCCCCTCCCACTCCTCTTTCTCCCCTCTCCCCTCTCTCCCTCTCCCCTCTCCCCTCTCCCCTCTCCCCTCTCCCCTCTCCCTCTTCCCCTCCCCTTCCCCCTCTCCCCTCTCCCGCTTCCCTCTCCCCTCTCTCCCTCTCTCCCCCTGAACATTCGCCCTCGACTCTCCCGTAGTGCAGGCGCGAACCACAGTTGGAGAGAGCAGATCTGCTTTTCGTCCCAGTAGAGGTGGTTAACTGGCTTGTAAGGCTGTTGACTGACGAGGGAGTTCTGAACCTTGGCTAGTGTTGGCATATTTTGTTTTCTGCTTATATGTTAGTTATTTAGCACTCATGACGACAAAAGCTCTTCTCTCTTTGTGTCCACTGGTGAACGAATTTGTCTTTGAATGCAACTGATTTTACGGTGTTTGTTGCACGATCGATGCAACTGCGCTTTTCCTGTGTTTGTTGGCTTCCCTGCTGCGCCACACCATCTGACGCATATCTGTCCGCGTTTGACAGGATCAACTCGTACAACGTGTTCTCATCTCAGCTGCCATTCGGTGGCTACAAGATGTCTGGCCACGGTCGTGAGAAGGGCTCGTACGGCCTCCAGAACTACACAGAGACCAAGGTGGTCGTCACCGCCATCCCGCAGAAGAACTCGTGAACTAAGAGTTCCAAACGGCGACAACAGGTGGCGCGCAGTACGGAGGAAATTCGGGATCGGCGACGAGCGTAATTTCGCCTCGTTTGCTGTTGAGAAAGGGAGGGCCGAAAATGTGTTACTTTTGCCCCGCTTTGCAACGCGTCACTGAGAAACTGTGAATGAGCGTGTGTCGATGATAAACGCGTGTTAAGAGACTATTTCGCAGCGGAGTCGATGATAAACGCGAATATTTCGCGGCGAAACTGTAACGCGGCGAAGCAGTTAACAACTCAGCCGTTGGTCTAAGTACGGTGGACGGCCTGCTAATTTCATTTGGAGACCCATCGTCTCGTCTTTAGTGATACCTAGCGGCCAAAAACCGTTTCTGTGTAAGCAACTACACAATAACGTTACGGTGCTACGTGTGTTTTAGTCACGCTTATTCGTTATCTACTCCGGTTCTCTAGCATTTTGTAAGTGGCAATTTCAGAGGACTTGTTTTCTGGAGCTTGATTTTGTACTTCGAAATGAGACCGAGAAACTATGATAAGCTTCTCCATTTCGTCACTTTTATCGACGTTGCCATGATTACACAGCCTGCTTGTCTGATCGTATCGTATAGTGGAGTGACGACCGTAAAGGAACGGCGCTACACGGTATGTACACATTGTCGCACCCCAGTACAGACAAATATATTGGTTATTAATAATATCGAGTGTGAAACTGTCTGATGTGCCGCATGTCCACTCAATGTGTGCATTTGCACACAGCACACACATTAGTCGGCACATTTCTGAACACTTGTTCGGCGTTCTCGTTGCTCTCGGCTCTCCTCACGTTCCGCCGAGGCATTGCCTGGACTGGGCGGGCTGAGTCGCCCTCCTGGGCTACACGGGCACGTAGCGGAGGATGGAAAACACTCGGTCGGGAAGGTAAAAGGCGACTGCACGGGCACGTAGTGGAGGATGGAAAACACTCGGTCGGGAAGGTAAACAGCGATCGGAAGAGTCTAAGGAAAGGGAAAATGGTATCTAGGGCCTTGGGAGGGAAATGGTGAATAAGAACCTGACGTGTATAGATGCTGTTGTGTCTGCAACATACAAAAGTGCCGGATCTTTCCAATCAAGAAAAGGCGTAACACAAGTAAAACATTCATATTTGCGAGTCAAAACCAAGCCAAAGTGATTACAATTTCCAACAACATTGCCGTTTTCGATGCCCCGAAGAACTCTCACGTATTTTATTGGCATGTGCATAATGCCTCGCGCTCTATTTCATCAGTCTCCTTGTTCGGGCGGAACAGATGCCATCCAGTTCTATTTCAGCTCGAGCTCGTGAGTCTCGGCTAATGCAGCCTCTCGCTAAGCGCTGACGCAGCGTCGTGGTAATCCGGTCCAGTGGCACGACGTTCGCTGCATGTGAGAGAGACAGACCGGTCGGTTCCCAGACGATAACACTGCATAATGTGCAGTGAGCTCATTGCACGTACAGTGCAGACCGTATGTTCTGTCCACTTCAACGACATCACCCCTGTCTCTGTCTGTCTATGCTGCACGCAGTGGAACCTAATGCAATTACTATAGCCTTCGCCCCCGGTATCAGGTACGAGGGCTTACATAGTTTCATTAGATTTCACTGCGTGTAGCACCGACAGACAGCACCGATGGACAATGTTGAGATTGATCTAAACGGGTACTTTCTACGCTAGCTTCCGGCAGACGAAAACAAACTTTGCCCCAGAGAAATGGAGGGTGTATTCGAATAGTGCACTGAATAATAACTGCGTGAAGAGGGGCTTCCTGGTTCGTCTACCACAACTGTTGAACTCCCTCACAAGTAGCAGCCCTCAGACTGATTTATTTCTTCCGTCGCGCTCTCTTCGTTCAGAAATCTTAAAGTTCGCGGACGATCAAGGCACTTACTTAGGCTAGGGGTGGCTGATGCGAGACACGTCTGTCTTCTTACTGTGATATGGTTTTATTTATATATGTTTTTTTTTTTGGTCTTTTGCCTCCACCAGCGCATCATTTATTTCTATGTTTACTTTTACCAGGGCTTTTAACAGCTACTTTATGCTTTTAATGGCTACTTTATGCTGATGTTTTTACTGTATATTTACTATACCACTGTACATGTGTTTGTGTCTATTTTGTAATGCGGGCTTGTGCTGCGTATGGACTCGCGTTATTTTGTAAATGTTTAATATTCGAAACTTAGATTAGTTATAGTTAGTTGTGACTGCAGCCGTAACTGGGCTCTTGGCCTGTGGTTGTTTTGATCAATACAATACAATACAATACAATGCTACTAGACGCCGTTTCCACGAAGGATTTATGCATCCGGCGCATCGTCATCGGGTGGTGTCGATGCAGTGGACATAATATATGGTCTACACTGTACACTCATAGCTTAGATGAAGGCGAGCCCACAGATCACATACTTCACATACACCCTACTCCACTAGCGGATCCAGGGGGGGGGGGGGGCAGGAGCGTTAGCCCCCCCCATATTGCCTGAAATTGACGAAATTTGATATATATTCCACTGTAGAGGGAAATCTAATAAACTTTTACTAAAGCATAATTGTCTTTAACCGTTCAGTAATATACAATGAAGCCAAATCCGACGATGAGTTTTTCGAATCTTGATGAAACTTTTTGAAATTTAGCCCCCCCATGCCCAGGTTCTGGAACCGCCAGTGCCTTACTCGTGTCATAGCCTGTAGAAAACTCGTGAGAGTCCCAATTAGTGAGACAGATCCCAAGAGGAAATGTTGCGCGTATTCTATTGCCCTGTGTTGCGCAGCTAAGTACCAGCCAACCAACTTGGAGTTTGGACTGTGTCCCATAAGGCCAGAGTCCACAGCAGATAACTGGTTGGTGCCAGTGATGTGAGGGCGTTTTGGTAATGCTTCGTGTTGTACTCTGGGTCACGGCGTATCTGTCCGGCCCATCTGTCCGTGTCTCTAACTCTCAATCATCACAAACAGCCAGCATATGTGAGTTACATGTATTTCAATATCACAAATAAATAATACAAACTATAAGCACACGGTGAGCAGAGCCTTCTCAAAACGGGAACCTCTCCCACCTGCCTCCCCTTTGTCACGGAATGAACTCGCCCAACCTCTGCTCCTCCCCTCATCACGGAATGGACTCGTCCACCCGTCGGCGTCCCTCCTCACCATTGCGCCAGCAACGCACACGAATCATAAATCAACAAGCAAATGCCCGTTCCCGCCACTCTTGATCCCGCATCAACAGCAATGCGCATGCGCAACACTCCGGCGGCGGCCACGAGACCTCTTGCCGCGGCCGCCGCCGCTTCCAACGCATATACAACGGTACACACCAGCACACACACACACACACAAACACATCGCGTATCAAAAGTAAAAACTCAGACCGACCCAGCGGCTGCATAGTATTGCTGAGAAGTGCGGGGTTCCATTCCAGGAAGAAAAATAACTCAACAAAGTTCGAAATCTGTCCGTTTCCGTCGCGGTGCGCGGGCGAGACTCAACTCAGCCCTGGCGGCCACCTCGCGAACTAAGCGTATGTACAAACAGCGCAGAAGAAACGGGTGCTACACCGGCGTTGGAGAGAGTGAACGTCGCCCGGGGGCGTGTGTGCGTGTCTGTGTGCGCGCGTGCGGTGCCTTCCGTCGCATCGGTTATCACAAATATGTATACATGTATATAGCAGACCACCAGGGCGCCACGGAGCTTGTGATACTGGCTTGCAGCTGACTGTATGTACACAGCGGGGCGTGGCTCCGGGCCGACCCCCGCATTCTCCCTCCAACAACTCAATCACACACCCACACACACACACGACTCTCTCGCTCTCCCACGCTCTCCCACCAGCAAGGCAAGACAAAGTGACGCGGCGCGGCGTATGACGGCCGCCCGCGGAGTGTACGATGAAGTATGGTGAACAGTGAACATACACACACACACGCACACACACGTTTAACGCGAGGCAGCGAGGCAGTGGCGGCGCGCGGACGCGGGCGGCGGTGCTCTTCTGACAGAGGCGGCAGACGACGCTCCTGACAGCCGAGCCGGGTCAGGTCAGTGACCTGACAGCGGCGGCAGGGCAGCGGTCGTGACCTGCCGTCGACCAGCAGCATGCGGCAGGTCACGGTATCGGGAGGGGGGGCAACAACCACTGGAGATGCCAGGCCGCCGGCCGAAGTAACGCATTGCTTGTTTGGAGTTTGTTTGAATTTTGGTTGATTATTCAGACTGTGTGTTTTGTGTGAATGGCTTTATACACGTTGTAGGATGACCCTAGTCAACAAGGGTTAAAACTAGAGAAAATACAATAGATATTTGCCTGTGGGTCCCTCCAAACAGCACAGCGGGTTGTCCGGCCGACGGGATGGCACTCCATGGTCGAGTCCGTTGTCACAGATCAGGGGACCGGCAGCCTGAACCGACTGCCGGCATAGTCACCATCTCTCTGAAGCCAGGTAGAGTGGCAACAGGCAGCGACAGCTGTCTCTCCTCCTTCAGCAGGTCAGCAGACATCCCTCCTTACTCAGCATCGGTGCGAAGCTGAGCCGGAGTGAAGCCTTGCTCGTCTCGTTGATTTCGATTCGTCATCACCTGACGTCTTCAGCCATGTTCTTCATCACGTTGTTGATCAGGCTGTCCAGCTACTGCTGCTGCTTGTCCTTGGTCATGGTCTGCAGCAGGGTCTGAGCGGGTCCGGCCGAGGTCGTCTGGCCTTGCAGCGAGTGCAGCAGGTTCTGCACCGTGTTCAGGTCCACGTCCACCGGCTGGAAGGCATCGCCGTCGTCCAGACTGGTGTCAGATGCTCCAGACTGGAATGGAGAAGAAGACGGGACACAGTTAGACTTTGTGGCTTGGAGATTCAGTCTGGGTAATGCCGGAGCGAACCGAAACAACCGAAACAAGGCAAACGTCGCCGATGCGTCTATCCCAACAAAACGATGATCGCCATCATTGGGACAAACGCGCTACGGGTTCAGGTAGACACATTTGGAAAAACCAATTTGGAAGCCATCGGAGCTATCGAAAGACACATTGACATAGATCAGAGCTTTCAGTGACAACCTTTTGGAAGCGAACCATGCTTTGGTGCAACGAACAAGCAAATGAATAACACAAACTAGAAGTATAAATCTCATCAGCAGCCATCACGATTTCAATTTCTAGCCAGAGGTTGCGTTTCGAACCCGCATCCATCCCACACAAACTCACCTCCTTGCGAACAGCCTTGGTGGCGCGGACGAAGCTCTCGGCAAGGGTCGAGTCGCGCAGCTCCTCGTCCATCTGAGCCATGAGCTGGCCCAGCTCTCCCTGGCCCCCCGCAGCTCCCGACTCCTCCAGCAGCTCCTCCAGCGCCGACGAGCCGTCCTCGTCGCCATAGGAGGACATGCCCGAGGAGTCGCCGTCGCTCCACTCGTCCTCGTCGAGGCCGAGGTCGAGCATGCCTCGCACGACGTCGGTGAAGCTGTCGGCGTTGAAGTCGATCTTCTGGCTGAGGGTGGACATGCCGGAGGCGTTGGACGCCTGGCTCAGCGAGGAGATCTTGCGCATGGCGGCGGCGGAGAGCTTACGACTCGGCTGCGGAAATAGAGGGAACACGTCAAAACCTGCAACATATACTCACAGAGTATTGAGCAATTACCGCAGAATAGCCACACTATTCGGTGATCAGAAGTGCAAACGATTCATAAACAACATCTACACAGCACAAACGAGCAACAAAATGCTACTGTAGTCATCCCATATCTGTACTAATATCCCTCTACTCTTCTGAACACACTGCACCCAGGACATCCCTCCTCCCTGCCCACCACACCCTGCCGAGCCTCACCTTGCGCGCGCGGGACGACTTCCTGCTGCCGGTGGCCGTCTCCGGCTCCACGCCGTCCAGTCCGGACAGGCGACTGAGGAACTCCTTCAGCTCGGCGGCCACCTGCTGCGGCTGCTGCTGCTGCAGCTCGAACTGCTGCTGCAGCAGGTCGTCCAGCTGGTTCGCCGACATCTCCAGCCACGACTCGTCTGCAGAGGAGAGGGGACGAGTCAGACGGCGAGGTCTTGGCGAATGCAGGAGCATTTGTATAGGTTGCCACACACACAAATTCACAGAACATGAAGCAATACAAATTCATCCAATATATGCATGTTCTAACTAATAAGCATTCACACTTTTAATCCAAGCTAAACCGCACACCATTCTCAATTATCCAGTCTATCTCTGCTAATATGCCTGTCCCCCCGGTGCTGCCACCTACCATCAGCGGGCGGCAGTTGAGCTTCGCGCCGCTTCCACTGGGCATGGTCGACCTTGACCGTGCTGAGCAGCTGGCGGACGGCGTCAGCCGGCGCCGAGTGGCGGTCCTCGGTCATCATATGACCGACGTAGTACTGGCGGGCCCTCTCCAGCAGAGCCGAGTGCTCCTGGGAGCCCTCCAGCAGCTCCTGAGGAGAGAACAGGTGACGTCAGCTAGGAGGCACAAGACCGCGTTACGTCATTCACATTGCATAGTGGTCTTTGATCCATGGTCGTCAGTTTAGAGATAATGCAAAAGCCGCGTCAGGGGCCCAGCGGAGACGGTAGTGCCAGTTATCTTTGGCGGTTACGAAGCATGCCCGGCAGCTACCAATGACTTTCCAGAAGTTCATGGCCACCCACTTGATCGTCCACCACCGAAATTGCCGGCGGACACCGCACCCAGACATTTCAGCCGCGAAACAAACCGCAAACATCCCGTCTGACGGCATCTGGCGACGTTTCAGCGCATTTCGCCTGTCCCGTCACAGGCCCCCTTATCCGAGCTCCATCAACGTCACCAGATCAAAGTCCGGAAGCGACGGACATCGAAAGCCTGGGACTTTCCACTCGACGATCCCGCGAAGTGTTTGTTTCAGTCGACAGAGGGTCATCCTCGCCTTTTACGGCCGCCTGCCAGCCGGCAGGTTACGTCCACTGGCGGAGCCCACCGCAGCGCGCCACGTGAAACCGCACTCATTATTCCACCGCGTCAGCCGAAACCACACCGTAAATCTGCACACTGCAGATGTTTTGCAGACATCGCCGCCATTTTAGATTTCCGCACCGTCCTGCCGGCGGACGACTGCTTCCCTCTCAAGGGTGGGCCGCCGAGTCCCGGCATAACACAAACGAAGTCGCCACAGCCTACAAGCTGACGAATAACTTCACTCACCCCAAAGTATCGTTTTTGGCGCAGTGATGTCAGGTAGCGCTGCCAGCGGACGTCATCGCGGAGCTCGTCCAGACTGGGGTCGGCGGCGGCAGCGTCCGTCTGAGATCCTGAGCGAGACGCCAGGATCTCCAGACCACACGCCTGAGGGGGAACAGAGGAGGGCAGAGGTCAGTACAGGGTCGCATACCGTGATCACGAGAGACGCCACATCACCGCCGAGACCAGGATTATCCCTCACGCTAGCCAAGCTCAACTGACAACAAAACACAGTGGTTAGATTGACGTGACTTTACCCATAAACGGCTCATACCGTCAGCGATCACATTACATAAACAAATAAGCAAAAACATGACCACAGACACGGCTACCACCACGGCAAGCAGTGGACGTTCCCCGAACCCAAGCTTCTCCTCCCCACCACCAGATGTCACCGTGCTCACCAGCTTCATGCCGACATCAGCGGCTCGGAACTGCGCGTCCGCGGCCGGCGGCACCTGCCAGCCTGTCCTCGGGTCGGGCCGGTACCGCTGCTGCACCAGCTGCGCGTACAGCGTCTTGGTGAACGTGACGCTCGCCTTGACGCACGTCTCCGGCGGGAAGAAGCGCATCGTGCGGCAGGCGCGCAGGTCGAGCGGGTCGCGCAGGTAGAACGCCTGCACGGCGGCCGGCAGGAGCTGCGGGCAGGCGGACAGCAGGGCGGCGGCGGCCGCTGGAGTGCGCACCGTGGCCCGGTGGTGTGACTCGGTGATCTTTCCCGGGTATCTGTGGAGAGGAGGGGGGTTAGTGGGTTAGACACCAGCGTTACACGCACGTGGGGCTCGCGGAAAAACACACACATACTGGACGTTGTGGTCTCATTGCGGATAGTGAGACACTAGTTGATTTAAGACGCACGCGTGGCGAACTTAAAGCACTGGATGACATTACGGGTAATGGGATTAATGGCATTTGGGCCTTTTCTGAGTCATTCCGGGGTGACCAGAAGATATATTTATACGGTAACCGGCTTATCGTACAAAACAAGCGCAGCTTTTCGCAGACTGGCCCGATGCGAGAAAACCGCCGGGCCTTTAGCCGAAACTGGGAGCGGCGCGGCTCACAGCGACGGCTTAACATTAGCGCGACAGAGACAGCGTCAACTCAAAACAAGACCAACCGGGGGGATCAGACACGTAATACACGCTATCCACGGATAAGCGGCCAAAGTAGCGCGGCCGACACGGCTTGCCAGACGATGGACTAGTTTGCGATGGTGACACGCCAGTGCCGTACTTCTCAGGGAGTCTCCCCGGCTTAGGAGCGCTCGAGTGCCGCCCCACCCATGCCGACTCCCAGCCACCCCGATAGCAACAGACATCTTAATCCAGCCGGCGCACACCGACAGACAGGCGCCACTCCCCGGTGTTGTGCCATCGTTTGCCGGGAAGTTGTCGTCCGTCGCGATCGCCGCTTCATCGCGCTCACAAAACTCACAAAAACTCACACCCAGCTCTCACTGGTCAGACCCGCGAGTAAAAACCGCCTCCGCCGACCGCCGCCGAAGCCCACTCACCCGTCAATCTTTTGCTGGACGCAGCGCTGTAGTGTGTCATCGGCCCGCGAGGCGGCGCCAGCGTCGCGCACGGCGTCCACCGCTGCCATGGTAACCGGCAGGCCGTCCGAGGTCTCGTCAGTGAAGGTGAGAGGCAGCAGGTGCACGGCGCCCTCGTGAAGGAACACCTGCGGAAGGACAGCCACGGTCACACTCACATTCCTCGTCGCAAACACGGACACTCATAGACACACAGCACTCGACCATGACTCGATATCATGACGTCACGGACACTCATAGACACACAGCACTCGACGATGACTCAATATCATGACGTCTCAATGATGACTCTATAGCATGACGAAGACTCTAGTCAGCGATATTGTCTCAGAAGTAGCCACACGAAGGTCACTTTGCTAATCATCCTCCCAAGAAACGCATCGATCTTAAGCATGAGACACATCGCCACAGGGCTAACATTCCGACGAATCCTACCGCACGTAACGTGAACCCATTGGCCACTCCAGCGCAGTACTTTCCAGGCCGTGAACTTTCCCGGTAGCCAGATAGCCGAGTCACCGACCCACGGCCGTCCACTGACCCTGCCCGCCGCTCCCCAGACGCATAGCTGGCCAGATTTCCGGTCCTGTTCCCCGCCTCTGTGACCGGCTCTGGTCGGGGTCACCGCGGCCCCCGCCACCCTGATGCCTGCCGCGCCGTCTAGTTACCGCCCTCGCGAGGATGGCACCAAGGCCTCGGTGACGGCGGCGGCGGCGGCGGCGGCGGCGGCGGTGTGCCGAGGCGCTGGACACCCATGAAAGCGCGAGCGCCGCTGCGCCGCCTCACCGTTACGGGGGGTCGATGACCCGACAGCGGTCACGTGACCGGTCACATGGCGCGTCCGGCGCGGCGCCGTCGGGTCACGTGACCGGCAAAAAACGCCGCTCGGCGTGCGGTGTGAGTGTGGCGGAGAGCCGGGCTCCACCGGCCCCGTCAGCGCGGCGGTCAGATCAGCGCGGCAGCCAGTCAGTCAGCCGACCAGCGCGGCGCACCACGCCAGCGGGGTCCGACCGACTCCAGACAACAGCCGCCACCGCTACTAAGCCGCCAGAGTCAGCGGCCCGTGTCTGTGTCTGTCTGTGTCTGTCTGTCTGTCTCTCTGTTCATTGACCCTGACCCCGCACGGCCACCGGCGGCTGACGTCACGGCAGTCACACGTGGCGACTCTTCCGAGACAGACGTCAGCGGGATTCCTGCCGATCTGCAGAAAGTTCGACCTCTCCGGTGTTCCCCGCGCCACTCCCAGCCAGGATTACCCCAGAGTCGCCTCCAGTTCAGGTCGAAAGTGCCAGAGAGCGCGCAGGACAGCCGGCGCGGAGCGATCCCCACCGTGCCGTGCCGGCGACCTCGGGCGGCACGTCTGCCATCGCCGGCCACAGGCTACGACAGGCGCTAACGAATCGCAAACGGCACGGCCGCGCCTTGCAACGGAACACCACCGGCTCGACAGCGCGGCGGCGGCTCGGCCCGTCTAGACACGCCGTCTAGACCCGTCTAGACACCCGTCTAGTCTAGTCACCCGTCTAGACCCGTCTAGACACGCCGCCGTAGACACCGATCTGCACCGGGCTTCACCGACCGATCACGCTCCGTCGAGCACGTCTATCGGCGTGAGAACCGGCGGCGTGCAGCGCGCCGGCGGCACCCGCTGCAGTAGCCGCCCATAACCCACCGTCCGCCGGCAGCCATTGGCGGGACGTGCAGCCGTCAGGCCCTGTTGAGCACGGCCGATGGCCCTCAGCGACGATGCCAATCGCTAGAGACTCGCTCTCGGACACGACCGTCAGCGGAGAGGCCACCAGAGACCCTCCGCCACGTCTATCTGCGACGTTCTCCCTGGGATTTACGGCGGTTTGAGGCCACGCGCAACAGGAACAATGTTATCTCTCCACCAGTCGAGGGAGTGAGTGGCATCAATCCCCCGTTCACGGTCAGGTCACTCAACTCCTGCGGGGCACCGGCGGGATCCCGCCACTGTCCTAACAACTCGTCACACCAGTCCGTTTCCGCCTGTGCTACCGGTGGCGGTCATGGCGCAGCTGGCGCGGCTGCGGCGGTCGCGGCGCGGCCAAGACGCGTCATCGTGCCCAGAAGCCGGTGATCTTGAACTTGCGCTGGCGGAGAACTGGCACCGCCTTCCACCGGCCAACCAGCTCCGGGAGGGGACGAGGTCGGAGTCGGGAGGGGACGGGAGGGAGGGGCGGCTGGAGAACCGGTGCCACCGGTGTGGTGGTGACGCGACGTGTCAGCAGCGCGGGTCGCCAGGGGTCAGCGCCCCGGGCGGTCAGCCTTGAGATGCCTCTCCCGTCTCCCGTTTCCCGTCTCTGTCCAGAGATGCTATCTCACGCCGGATAGGACAGGACAGGCGGCCGCGTGGCAGAAAAAAATCCACCGGCGCGCCGAGCCCGGTCGATTTCAGAGAGCGGGTTCGATTTTGTCCGGTCGGCGGTCGCTGAGTGGCGACCACTTTCGTCCGGGGTCGCGGTGGTGGCCAGGTGTTCCGGGAATCGGGCCCGGGACTCTCGCCCTCTGCCGCGGACCGACCGCTCAACAAGACCAGCCCGACCAGTCCACTGCCCTTTTCGCTAATTCGGCGCAACGCACGCACCAGCCGGACAACTCTGCTGCGGAATTCACTGACCGAGAGGCGAAAAAACTGTCAAACCAGCCGGGAAGGATGGGAGATCTGCCGATGTGAGATTAGGGGATGGGAGATCTGGAGATTGGGGGACGCGTCGGTAACCAGGCGGATATACCTATAGCCAAATGTCACCGCTAAAATGTCATCACTGATCCCCCCACACTGGCAGCACAGCTAACGACCAACGGCCGCGGTAATCACCATTTAATCTGCCGGTTCGATTCATTGCAACGTCATACATAATAATATAATAAAAAATCGCATGCAGTAGGAGCTAAGTCAGCAAATTTATCTGCGAAACATATGGCTTAGGCTGAAAACACGATGGCTGAGACAGCGAGGTATTCAGGGGTTAGCTACCCAGTTCGCAATGCTCCCACACAGCACGGCTTCCTCCTTTAGCATCTACCATGATGCGTTTTCGGGCGTTTCGCCTACGTGAATAAGTAGCGTGACGCCCGCCTTCCTCTGTCAGCCAACGTTACGGTAGGCGATGTTGTCCGAGACAGAGAGCCGTCCTAAATCCATCCCGTCAACCTCGCCTCGCCTCACCGAGCGTGTCCCACTCCAAGAGACGTACTGCACCGAATGTGCAGAGACGTGCAAAGCGTGCAAAGACGCTGAGCACGGCGCACATACCGCCACGCACACCGCGCACCGCGTCGCTGATTGGTCAGTCCGCCCTCGTCGCACAGCTCAGCAAACACGGCCGTTCCCAGAGAACCCCGTCCGCTACGGAGAAACCCCAGCCGGGCCGTGTCAGCCCTGAAAACACGTACGACTCATCCAAAGTTCCCAGAAGGTGCGCAGTTGTGCTGAGACGCACCGGCCCGGCGTCGCCTCTCGGGCGGTATCAGGAAGTGTTCGGTGCTGCTAGGCGCTGAGCAGGTACTGAGTACGACACGACGTCACAACGGGCCTCGGATCCGAATCCGATCCGAAAACACCGGGTCGGCACGGCGTCAGGTGACGCGGCGACAATGTCAGGTGACACGGTGACAATGTCAGCCGACGCCGGCGGTCAGCCGGGTCAGTCAGTCGGAGCCAGCACGAGCCTGAGCTGGCACAGCATGAAGCTGTCCCAGCTATCACCAGACAGTCAAAGATAGCGGCATGGGCTTGATGCGAAGTTGCTTGAATCAACAATGATTTAAGGCAGATGAGGCAAAGCGACCACCTCCCTTACACCACCTCTTTAGCCCAAACATTTCACCTATCGCTGAGAGAACAACTTCGCCTTCTTACCTCCGCGTCCGAGTTCTCCTCCTGTTCCGATCACCGTCTCTTAAGTCACCCGTTCTTCTCACTCTCCGGCCGCTTCTCTGCGTCCCGTCACGACTCTCTATCTCTCTCCACCGCCGTCGGAGCTCACGTCTCGCCACCGTCGTCTCCCGTCGCTGGCGACGAACTGACTCTCTCGGTCCGACTGCCTCGCAACCGCCACCACCGACCGGCAGCATTGGCCTACTTTCCGACGCCAATTACCCAATATTCGCCGGCGTTCACTGGTGCGCGGCGAGCTCCGATTGGCTGCACGTAGCCGGGGGGTGGCGCGGGGCAGCAGGGGGCAGCCGGGGGCGGGGGACTGAACTGGGGCACGTGCCATGCACGACGGTCGACGACAAGGCAAACATGCCTCGCGTGCGTGCAGACAGCCAGGGGGAACACAACCAGGGGGCTAAGCCACGCAGCCTCTATCCGACTGTCATAGAGATCCGACAAACAACAACGGGATAGCAGGCCTTGACCACACCGGGCACGCATAGCCACAGGTTCCGTGTTGTTTCGCCATGTTGGCCTTCGCGCCGGCGTCGGCGGCCTTGGATATCGCTAATTCATCGCGGTAACTGCTCTATCCCCGGGGTAATTTGTCCGGCGGTCATGAGTGAGCAGCCTTCGTGCCTATGTAGGATTACTGACGCCTGATACTCAGTCAAATCACCAGCAGCCTCGAATCCAAACACCCCCGCCTACGCCCGCGGTAATACCCCCGCAGTAGGGGTGATTGATGGATCGGCCCGCTGACGGCTACAGGCTTTTGTTGTTTGCTAATTGGGGTTTTTGAGCGCGACAACGCTACAAGCTGCCAGCTCTGCTAAAGCCACCGACCACACGTCTGGCCTTCGCAGGACAACGTGAGCTAACGGCACATCAGGCGCCCTCAAACTACCGCTGCAGACCCCCCCCCCGCCCCCGGGACCCTCCGGAACCCCGGCACGGCTCTTCTAACTCCCCCGGAACGGATCAGCGCGACCAGCCACCGCTGCAGAGAGGCCCTGACCGTCACAGACCAGCAGCGGACATCGCGGCCGCTGACCGGCTGACGTCAGATGACGTGGTGATGGGGGCACGTCAGCCCCACCCTCCCAAACCAGCAGCGTTCCGCGGCGGAGATCTTAACTCGCCGAGGGAAAAACTTCCGCCCTGTTCTGCCTATGCAGGCTCCCTGACGTCACGACGACCGGCGGCCGGCGGCGGCGAAACAAGGGTGGGCACGAGTTTCAGTTTTTACCGGGCCAACTCTTGCAGCCGTCTCTGACCGGGACAGGGGCGGGGGGGGGGGAGGTAGACGCCGCCCCTCTCAAGGTGACCTTGACACGTACCCCACGCTAAGGTCACGCCGAACAAAGCGCCATGACCGCCGAAAAAGCGGCATGCAAGCGCCAGAAAAACTCGCCTGCGTGAGCAACAAATCGCCGGGGCGGTGGCTGACTGACGTGAGGCGAGACAGGACGAGGGAAGGGGCGGGACAGAGCGGAGGGAGGGGCGGGGCAGAGCGGGGGGAGGACGGGCAGACCGCGCGGCGCCGGCACTGAGGCGGAGGCCGACGCCCGGTCGTCGACGCCGACGATCCGACACGCGCCGGCGAGATTTCAGTAGTATCGATCTCACCGTCCCGGCCCAGCCGGCGGCTGGCTCACGGCCTGAACCCTCAACAGCCCGGCTGACACCGCCCGAACACCCATCTCACACTCGGACATCCTCCCAGCCGAGTCTGCTGTGTCTCCCCACCCACGACCAGCTTCAGCCGACAACACCACACAGCTCCCGACACTCACACACCCCACCGGGCCACAGCGACTGGATGGTCTCCAGACTAACGACGCCTCCTCAAACCCCGCTCAGACCCTCAGCGACAACCCCAGCGAACAGCGAGCGCGCGAGCCGCCCGGCTTCCTACCTCGTCGGCGTCCAGTCGTCGATTGAACAGCCGCCGCCACCGACGGTAGCTCGACGACGCTCGACGACGCTCGACGGTGCTCGACGGTGGTCGACGGCGCTGGACGCGGCCGATTGACCTGAATCGTCGGCTATCCAGCGGCGGTCGGCAGCACAGGCCGTTCAGCGAACACCGTGACCTGCATCGCCGGCGGGCGTGGCAATGAGCGCCGGCGCCGCGCCGCGCGCCAGAAGTGGCACAAACGCGCTCCCGCCGCCACCCAGCGTCACAGCCAAGCTTCAGAGCTAAACGTCACGGCTGAACGTCACGGCTGAACGTCACGGCTGAACGTCATGTAATGTGACGCTGCGCACAGAGCGTCACAGTGCGTCACAGAGCGTCATGACGAGCCATTGGCTGGCGCCATACGGGAACGATGCTATATTGAACTGAAGGAGACCTAGCGTGACCACGAGCCATGCGAAATGGGAATGAGACGATGAGACCATTGTGCTGATTCGGCCAGAGGCAATGCCGACGAATTCAGAGAAAAGTGCAGCACAACAGCCTCCAGCGATGCCATTTACGAGCCAAGTCTGCAACTATGGCCATGAAACGAAACTGGACCAGTTATGTAGGCCGGAAGGGGGCTGGCAGGGGGCTGGGTTCGACGAAGGGTTCGGAGGAGGGGGTAATAACACTAGGCGAGGCACGCCGAGTATCTGGGGCATCGATCTGCCCCGCGGCAGGCACCAGCGCCCACGGCCATTACACATTTACACCCCCTGACCGGCGCCCACGGCTATCACCCATTAATGCCCCCTGACCGGCGCCTCCCGAGGATTCTTTCTGGGTCGAACCAAACAAGGCCAGCCCCATCCCGTATCGACTGCTATTGACACCTGCCGGTCTGTGGGCCGCCGCGCTGGTCCGCCCACATGGTCATGGCTCCGAGTCATGGCTGTGACTCACATGGATCCATGGCGAGTCATGGAGTCATGGCTCCGAGTCATGGCTCCGAGTCATGGCTGTGACTCACGGTTTCCCGGGTTACGACAGGTCAACAGCGGGGAAATGCCACCAGTCTGCTGAACTGACGGCAATATGACGAACTCGCCTTCAACAACACAAGCTGAATCATTCAACGACACAGAATCGCTATCACTCAAGCCATCTCGCCACATTTTCTTCCTTCTTCCGCTGAGTAACGAGTTCAGCAAGATCAGCTCGCTTATCACTCAACTCATCTCACTTCGTCTTCCTTCCGGCTTCCGTACAGCGTCAACCTCACGCTAAGCCGCCAGCCATGACCGGCGCGTCACAGTCCGGACGCGACACGTGACCGGAAGCTGCGCCGTCAAGGTCGTCCAAGGTCGCGGGCGGGTCAGCCGGCGACCTTCAAACCAGCCGTGGATGTACCGCTACAGCCTCGGGCAGAGACGGAGACGGTGACGGAGAGAGGGTTGAAGGGCCGACGCCGGACCGTTCGCCTCTCTAACAGCGTGACGCAGTGGCAGCAACGACGCTCTCCGATTGGTCCGCAGAACAGGAAGCCGCTCTCTGATTGGTCGGGGCACAGAGCCGCCGCAGAGCGAACACGACAACCGCCCATGGAAAGTTATGTGTGAATTATGTCAGCTGAGAACCCGTTGTCTGGGTGAACGGGGTGGATGACTGGCGTGGGTCGAACCCAGACAAACGCGGAAATGAGGCAGAAACGCAAAACAAAGTAACGGTCCGACGATTACCAATCTATCTTACGTGCTCCGATTCCTACGCACAACACCCCCGGTTCCCCTCCCCTCCCGTCCCACCATCCATCCATCTAAACACCGTTTTCCCGAACTTTCCGCCACGGTACCGTTACCTTCCGCGTCTCTGCGGAGCAGGAAAGGACGGGCACGCAGTCTCGACATGCGCCATCTCATTACCGCCGTACGCAGCGGCGGCGGCGGCCGGCCGGGCGGGGCGGGCAGAAGCAGCCCATGGGTCAAACACCGCGCGGGAACGGCTAACGGGACTCAGCGGCCGGCGGCGCCGACTTCCTGGAGCCGATAGCTGAGAAGTGCGCGTCGGAATGCCATCTTTCGCCCACGGCGGCGGTGGCGGCGGTGGCGGCGGAGGCGGCGGAGGAGGCGGTGGAGGTTTGTCGAGGTCGGCGCGCTCGGCGTGTAAGTGCGCAGCTCTCGCAGTGCGAGGGACGTGTTGGATGATGTGACGATCGTTCTAAAGGCATCAGTATGCGGAGCGTGTGATTCTCACACAGGCTGGACCGGAGAACATGCTGGGAGTGCTGAAGGCAAGGCAAGGACAATGCAAGGCAAGACAAACACAATGACAAGGCCTGACATCCAGAAGGACAAGTTCCCAAGGATGACATACCGAGCTTCGGGAGTAGCGTATTGTGACACTCAACCCGTCCCCACTCTGCAGTCTGCATCATCTCCACCGAGTGTTTGTTCCGGGCGCCGCCGCCGAGCGCTAACTCCGGCGGCCGCCGCCAGCCGGCGCCACTGTCGCGTCAGCTCTCTCTGAGCTGCGGCAGCTCGTGTGAACTGGTTCGCAGCCAGCTGGCGGTCGACGGGCCAGTTCCCGAGAACGAGTAACGGTGGCAGGCCGAGCTGTGACCTTGAACGCACTTGACCTGGAGTGGCGGGCCGGCTCCTCCCATGACGTCACCGGAGACACTGGTGGACCGTTACTCGACCGAGCCGGGTCACTGGCTGGCTCTGATCTGACTCTGACTCTGACTCTGACTCTGGCTCTTTGGCTTCTGACTCTTGACTCGACTCTGACTCTGGCTTCTGGCTCCTGGCTCTCTCTCTCTCTCTCTTCTCTTCTCTCTCTCTCTCTCTCTCTCTCTCGCGCCCCTCCTGTCTCGCGGTCTCTCTCTATGTCCGTCTCTCTCTCTCTCCCACTTGCCGTCTCTCCAACTCTCTCCCTGCATCACCACCCTCACGAGGTGCACGATCCATCCGTGCCGCCCTGTCTTCCCGGAGTTGAGCTCCAGCGCTCTCCGCTCGCGATCGAGTTCACTCTCTCCGCACCCCCCGTCCTGTGCCGGCCCGGCCCAACCCGGCCGGGGCAGAGATCGAAAGCTGGCAAGGCGGGATAAAGATCACCACTCTCGCCTGTACTCGAGGAAAAAAAACGACCGAAACCTGCTACAGGACCACCGGCTATTTTTGTCTCGATTCGTCATGTGAGAAGCGGCGCAGCGAAGCTGATCGAGAATTTTCGAGACTCGCGCTGCGTCTGCGCGCCATTTTTCATCAGCACTTGTTCTCTGTCACGGCTAGCCCGTTTTCGTCACGCCGCATTCCACGTAGCACTGACCGCTACCGTTGTGCACGTCTGACGTCACCACTTCTCCACACCCAGCAGAGCAACAACCCTCCACCGTCGCAATACCCCGTGCATCACCCGGCGAAACAAAAACACCGCCCCACCTGGCGGCACGGACTTATCGTCCCCACTACGCCTCCAACAATCCCCCGCACCGGTGTCATTTTTCTCCAGACCCCGCTCCACGGTCGACGGTCGGCGTATGACATTGAACCCTCCCGCTCAGTCCGGCAGCGGCGGCGACCGCAGAGCGACGTTCAAGGTCTGGAGGAGCGGCAGCGGCAGCGATCGGCCGTCTACGTCACACGGCGGCGGAAACAGGCGCGGAATGCGGCGGCGCCGGTCTTCAGATACGCCGCCGCTAATTTGTCCGGCCGCGGGGACACAGGAAGACGCGCTGTCAAACGGCTCGGCTGCGGCAGCGCGGGTCAGACTGTGAGAGGCCCACCGGGCTGGGCTGGGCTGGGCTGAGTGACACTAGAAGGGACTAGGCGAGGCTGTAGTTCACCGGGGCGGGGCGGGGGTGGCAGTGACCTCAGCAGCAGCCGGCTGCCAGTCAACGACTCAATACCCGGACACAGCGATCGGCTCTCGCGGCGGTTAGTCCGTGTTGAGATGGCTCAGGCGGCGGTTAGCCCACGTCGCCGGCTGACGATATCTACCGAGGACCGAGGACAGCCGTCACCGAGGCTTCCCCGGCCGTCACCGAGGCTTCCCCGGCTTCTCAATACCGGCGCTCCGCATGTTGCATCCCGGTGACGTAAGGTGACTTGCGCAATCAACTAAACAGCAACCGATACAAACTTCTCATGACAGGGAATCAAACCCGAGCTCGTCCGTATTTCACCAGTCCATCCTCTATAACTTCACGGTAGCCCTGCTACCGTGAGATCCCTCGTGGTCCCCGGGACAGCCGGGTAGCGTGGCCGATGGCACGGCACCGCAGCGGCACGCAGGCGGACGGCGCGGCAGGCGTGGCAGGCGCGGCAGGCGCGGCAGGCGTGGCCGCGCGGCGCCGTGACTCAGGCGCTTTCCAAGGGCAGCGCCGTCCCGCGTCACCGCGCAGCAGGTATGCCCGTCTCGGTCGGTCGCCGCAGTGCTAGCGACGGTCAAACGTGACTCAGAACCGACCAGCGCGGAAATGACTTCCCACCGGCCGCCCGCTGCCCCGCCGGCCCTCGCGCGCCCCTCCGCCCTTGTCGCCGGCAAATTGAAGGCCTTCGTTGAACATCGGCCAGTCTGACGATCGTGAGAGGACAGGCACCGCGGTGCTCGGCGCACCACCGACACGTCCGGGGTGCCGCGCGGAGCCAGCTGGGGGCAGCGATCGGCAATCTGCCATTAAACCGGCGGTAAACGTCCGCATAGAGCCGCCATGAGACAGGGATCGGCGACCCTCGGCAGCGCTAGTGACATCTATTGTCCATCGGCGAAACTACGGGGCGGCCTTCACCAAGGCAGCGGCGCCGCCGCCGGCGGCAGCATCGTCGCCGGGTGGGGCTTTCTCTGGCGGGCGGGCCGGGTAGCAACGCGCCGCGCCCCTCCCAGGACCACCGAGTGACACTCGAGCCACCTCGGAGCGCCGCACCACCCCCGCCGCCGGCCGCGTCGTTGGCACGAGGCCTGCGCGGCCGATAGCCGCCTCTGGGCGCGTCAATAGCCGGTGGCCGAGTCCGTCAGTAGCCGGTGGCTGAGTCCGCGCCTCCGGAGCCGGGCGTCACCCGAGGCGGACGCACCCCTCGCCCCGGCAGCACCGGAGCCAAGACGTCCGAGACGATCTGACCCGAGCTGCCGTCTCGGCTCGCTGCCGGCTGCCGAGAGCTTCGATCCGAGCCAGGGTCACAGGGAGCACGTGCTGCCCGTGCCGCCGCCAGTCAGCTGATTGCGTCTGCTGGTGGCCGGCTCAGTTAACGCCGCCCGAGCGTCCGAGCCCGCCGGATTGCACAATGCAGCTGCTGCAATGGTGAGGTGATTGCTGAGGATGAGCGCCGGCCCGGGCGGGATGTGCGACGCTGCTAGGCACCGCAGCACGCAGCTCGGCGTCGGCACGACACGCCGCTCGCCATAACTTCATTCCTGGCGGCTCGATCGGGCCGATTTCGCGACGGCGTCAGCAGACTCCGGCGTCCAAATTTGTCGTCTGGACGTCACCGCCGCGATCGGCCCGCCGCGAACTGGGCCCGTTACCAATGTATCGACGCCGCTCCGTGTCAAGTCACAAGCCACCGTCACAGACGACGCCGCCGCCGCCGCAGACAACAAAAATCGCGCGCGATCACAGCTGGCATCAGCGGCGGAGGCCGCCATCGCGCGCGCCACCGCCGCACGCGAGACGCCCGCGTCCCCTCACACGAAAAGGGCGGCGGCATCCCCGCGAGCAGGTCACGCGACGCCAGACGTCCTTCATCGGCCCCGCTGCCCCCGCCGCCGCCCCGGAGACCCAGAACCGTCCGTGACTTTCCCTGACTTTCCGGCC
The DNA here is from genome assembly GCA_014673585.1 of Semibalanus balanoides. Classification (NCBI taxonomy): domain Eukaryota; kingdom Metazoa; phylum Arthropoda; class Thecostraca; order Balanomorpha; family Balanidae; genus Semibalanus; species Semibalanus balanoides. The sequence goes on from VOPJ01014057.1 coordinate 87,408, forward strand.
GACGCCGAGTCGCCCGGTGCGGAATTACCTCGCGCTCGGTGACTGCCGCGCTCGGTGACGTTCCCGGTGACGTGCTCGGTGACGTTCCCGGTGACATGCCCGGTGACGTGCCCGGTGACGTGTCCGGTGACGTGCCCGGTGACTTGCCCGGTGACTGGTCGTGTCAGCAGTGACAGCCGCCCGGCAGGCGACACGGAGGGGACATCACGGGGTGTCCCGTTGCGACACCAGCGACCGAGACCTTGTCACGCGCCGCGCCACGTGGCAGTCAACACGTGACACCACCCACCCGTCCAGTCACCTCCTCGCAAGCTATGCCCGGCGGTAATCTCCCCGCCCCGGACCTACCGCCGCCGAAAACACAGAGCGTTGAACCGAGACCGAGACCGCGCCGCCGCCGCCGCCGCCGCCCGTCGCACTCAGCTCGTCTTCACACAGCGCTGTAAAGCTCGCCGGGCTGCAATCTTCAGGCAGCTGCCCAGAGCTTGCATCAGCCGCGATGACCAGAGCTTTCAGACAGAGTCAGAGGAGGGTCGTGACTTAGGAGCTTGGAAGCATCACGGATCAGAGCTGTAATAGTGCTCGAGAGCAAGAGCCATGCACTATATAAGCTTGATCACCCATCTGTGCCGCTGGTCGCCGCGAGGAGCAAGGCCGATGGGCCGGTGCAGCGACGGGCGGACTAGGTGCACCCTGGCCCCGGTACCCAGAGAAGACCGGCCCAGAGCACGAAAGGTTGCGCGCTCAATTGTCAGGATAGGCACTTCAGCTCTCTATCAGCGGCCACTTCAGAACCCACGGCCTGATAGGGGCGGCGTGTTCCGGCACGAGAATCGACGCGGCGATGCGACTCATTTTCCGATGGCGATGCTCAACGCTGTAGCAGTCCACCGTCATGGTATAACCCTCGCTCCCCGGCCGCCACTAGAAGCACCGAACACGACGGAGACCGAAGCGGGCGGAGGGGCGGCGGTGGCGCGGGCTGTGATAAATGCGCGCCGCTTTGTGCCTGAAACGCAGGTCCCTCCGCCGGGCGCGCAACAACTGCAGAACGAACGAGCAGAACCCGACACGCCGGTCGAGTCGAGTCCCAGCGGTGGCTGATGCGGGCTGGACATATGTGGGCGGCGAGCGCAGAGCGTGTCTAGATTTATTGAGAGCACCAATTAGGCGGACAGCCAGCTTTACTGTAAGCCATAGAGTAGGTAGTTAGTGACGTAGCGTAGCACCTTCAAATACCAGTACACCCGTAGAACCTCGGTACCCGGTAGACCTTCGTAGACTACTCGTCGAGACATCGGTAATCGGAATATAGTCCCATGTAAGTATGAATCGTATATCGAGCGACCGCATGTATCACTCTAGCGGGATACATTACGAGTTCTACATAGAGTCAGGAGATACCCTCCGCTTAAGCTGTCGCGGATAGCAAGTCCTCGGTAGTACCCTGAAGTACTAGAGAGTGACCATACGTCAGAAATCCGCCAAATACATATGGAATGTATGCGGGTGGCCGTGTCGTCGCAGTCATCCGATCAGTGCCACTACTGAAGCCCCGCACTGCCGCGCACATAAAGGTACCGAATCCTCACGCAGTAGAACTCTGTCAAGCTCCTCCTTCATCATCGGAGATCAAGCAGGGGAGAAGAGAACGAGCGTATCTCTGACGCCCTCGTACGCGCGAGCTATACAGAAAAATTCCACGTCCGCCGTGAACAACCACGCGCATCGAAAGCTCGAGCCGAAGAGAGCGAGGACGGAAGTCGCAGAGGCTACGACGTCTAATGCACGGAGTCGCACTGCGAATAAGATGCCACCTGACACGGCAGGAGCCGATGCTGCACATGCGGCAACGAAACGAGAATCACTAGCGAGATGAAAGACCAAACTGATATCGCTGATGCAGCATCTAGACACTGCCTGGACCCATGATATACTCACTTAGACTCGGCGAGCGCGCGCGCGAGCGAGCGAAAAGGCGCGACAGAAGATATCGAGCAGCTACGCGCAGCGAGCAAGGACGAGAAAGTGGAGGAGAGTGGTGACCCGAGAAGACATAGCGCTAATCTCAGCACGAAGCGGATGACGCCTAGCGGAACAATGGAGAGGCCGCGGAGCGGGGAGACAACAAATAAACAGTATCACGCAGATTGTCGCACCTAGACGAATAACACGCAAGGTGATGACCCATATCAGGGACAGCCGTACGTATCGTGGAAAGTCATCACAGCCCACCTCGCAAATGCTAGTATTCGATGCAGGAAGCCGGTGCACGCGCAGATAGCTATAGGAAGCGGGGTCGAGAACGGGCGCGGTTATAGGAGAACCAGCGCTGAGGATCGGAGAGGAGTGGTGACATTAGCTCGCGCCTGACCGTAGACCTGCCCACCAGATTAATCACAGCCCCGAGTGAGGAGGCTGGCAGTCACATCACAAACATAATCATAGCGCAATCAAGAGGCTGATTGTTGGAGAGACATATGGAATCGAGGTGGTTATGGCACGCAGAGTGGCGTATTCCGAGAGTACGAGTATACTACCGGACTCTTCCGATACAAGGCGGAGGAGCAATCGACCGAGCCGGATATGAACTGACTACATCAACAAGACACGACTTCGAAGCAGAATACCGAGTGAACGCCTGCAGTGAGTAAGAGATAGCCGTGTTCACAAGAGATGACGCGACAATGAGTCTGGCTGACCGTAACATCCATATGAGCGCATTGAATGGGAATCAGATCCGTAAAGGTGCGCAGAACAGATAATCGGCAGCAGTCTAGAGTATTGTAAGGCGGTCTTATTATTATTTGGACTGTAAGGCACCACTTGGGTAGTCCTTGTGTAGAGCAGACGAATTCCATGATCTACACCTACAGAAACGGAATAGCAACAATATAGAACTGTATACAGTAAGAATCTGAAGTCGCCGTCAGATACGCGCAAGCTCAGTGTCGTACGGATGAGCATACTAGATGGTGCGCAGCCGTGCGCATTCGATCCAGAAGAGGTTCTGCATTTACGTGAGAGAGGATGACACGACGGACACAGAGATGATACTTTCACACATCCGGACGTGGCAAGCTGTCAATCACTCGGCGAGGATCAAAAATCCTGTTATGTAGGTGCGGTCGGTGGATAGCAGGAAGTATCATGGACTGTTAGCGCAAATCACCAGAAGCTAGACAGCGAGACCTCTCGCGCAGGCGACGCTACAAAGACGAATCCTTGATATATTCAATGATGCTGTTAACCTCAACAGTCAACGCAGACCGATAAGACGACCTTCTAACCGAGCCATCCAACTCCCCGCGTCCGGGTGAGCAATCTGCACCCTCCAGACAAGGTCTCTAGAGACTGGTTCCCTCCCCCTCCCCCCGCAATTCGACGTCAACTTCACGGCCACCAGCTTATTCACGCGCAGTTTATTTCATGGTTTGCGCATGCGCACTGGCGCACTACAGGCAGACGCAAAAAAGTTCCGAATTGACTGCAAGCGCTGTGAGGCAGTGCCATGGACGACACAGCTCATGAAAACTGCCCAGAACGGTCTCGGACCAAGACCTATAGGGAAGTATAAACTAGCAACAGAGTGGAGGACGACAACAACAGAGTGAACCGGACCGGGGACAAAAACATGGGTAAAATTGGCAAGACACAAGCTATGAACTGGACTTTGACGAACTTGACACTCAAATTTAATCGCAGGCCGAGGTTTTGAACGATTCATTCGTATTTGTAACAAAGTTAGTCACAATGGCAAAACGAATGACCAAATTACTAGTGCAGACCCCGAAGCTGGGAGTGGTGGGTGACCGAGTCCCGCCGGGCTAACGCCGAGAGGCGATTAAATTCAAATCCCTAGACAGTCACGGCCGTAGAGGCTGGCCCGAAACTGCAGGATGAGCGGCGGAGTCGCCTGTCTCCGAAGGCCTCGTGTCAGCAACGCGCGCTAGCGATGGCACACGCACCAGAGTACGTAGATCGATGACGGCGGGGCAAAGCCGAGCCTGTCAGCGCCGACAGCGACATCACCGGCCAGAATCAGTGACGTCACGTCATATCTGGAGAGGTTCTCCCAAGCTCCAAGAGCCTGACCAGCGCCCAGCTGCACCGTGATGAAACGAATGTCGCATCTGCACTTAGCCAGGCGCAAGAGAAAACGGCCATCAGACTGGAGCGATCGAATCGACGAGGGGATGAAGCAAACCGAGCGGCGACGTGCGCAATGGCGATGTCTATGCCAGAGGCGGACGACAAGAGCTGACTTTCGTCCATGCGACAAAATCGGAAAACTGTCTATTTTTGAAACAGAGGACTTAAAGTCTCCGCGCAGTGCACGCGTAGACCAGACACCTAAACTTGTGGCTCCAGCCCTAAAACTCGACTTACCGACGCGTCACGTCATAAATAATAAGGAGTAAATCGTGTATCAAAACGCTCAAACTACAAACTGTTCTCTTTGCTCATGACGTCACCCACTAGACTTAGTGGGCAGCTATCGCACCATATAGGTGCCGCGCCCGCATCCGGCCAGCGCCACTCTCCCCTTCAAACAGGCAGCGCAACCCGTTCTCCCGGCACAGAGCCGCGCCCACGCAGACGCAGCTCGTCTTCGCCGGGAGAGATTGGCCACTTTCACAGGGCATAGGCCGAACCGGCAGAACATCAGCGCCGGCAGGACACCTTTCGTCGCGCTAGCAGGCAGCATCGGTTCGCAGATCGAAGCTGCGCGCTCACAGGACTTCAAGTTCGCATTCAAGTTTCGTTTCGCAACTCTGCCGGAAACGCTGCTGCTCGATGAAAGCGAACAGGTGCGAACCACGCATGCGTAAAGTAACCTGTCCGGCGTAAAGCGACAGGACTGCCAGGGTACGGGGACCAGGTCGCAAGGTGAATGTTCACCCTTACCCGTGTCGCGGATTTTCCTCTCGCTAGGGACACGCAGGACGAGGCAGCGGCCGCCTATGCGGGCACGGGTCCCGACTCACCCAGGAGTGTAGCAATACTGTGACGTCATCCCGCCAGAAAGCACTGCAGACTCGAGGGTAGTCCATCCAGAGCGCCAGGGGTAGCACCGCGGCGCAGCCATGGAATCCGGTTAAGGAGGGAGTAGAGAGGGAAAGGCGAGAAGGAGGGAGCATGACGGCCGCGCCCGTTGTACCCGGATACCTCGCGCGGCAGAAGAGACGGCCGAGCCGTTGATCACCCGCGTTCATCGCAGCACGTTGGATCCACATCAATTATACCGTGAGAAGCGAGCTAACGAGATAGTAACGAGCTATCAGGAGCTACAAAACCGAGGGAGGCGACTATCAAGGCAGGATGAGTTTGAGATCACAGATCCTGAGGAGGCGATCCAGGCATTCCAGCGCAGCAGGCCAGGCAGGCAGCGCAAGGAAAGACCAGCTATTCACAGTTTCATGAAGCGATTGACAATGCGATACCGTTGCACTGGCAGAGCAAGGCGCCATAAAATATGAAGCAGATAGGGCCGGCGTAAACAAGCCGGGATGACAAGCGGAATCAAAACTCAACGAGATGCGAGAAAATGGGACACACTGTACGTTCGCGCGCGACCCAATGGGAGCATTCGCACGAAGGGCAAAGCCAGTCTTCAACCGAGCGACGGCAATGCTCGCACGCAACAATGTCCGCCGGGTTGTCTGTCGGAAGGAGCGGCAATCTCACCGTGCCCGCGCCGTGACCACTTCGACCAACCGCTTCCGTAACACCGTGCCGCAATGACGAGCCGGGGAGCGGCTTGTTTAGGTGGGCCCCCCCTCCCCCCGTGTAGGGGCGGGGCCAGAAACAGAACAACCACAGCCAAACGAGAGGAGAAGTGCGCCTGGATGTGAACATGACCTTGCCGCACCCGAGCCGGAGCGCGCAGACGCACGCCCCGCCGGCGAAGACCTGCCAACCGTGTTCTCAGACGGAGGCAGAGCCAGGCTGAGACAGCGCACGGCGAACGAAGTCGGCCGCTACGACTACAGTAGTCCGAACCCGACATTGCCGCCATCGGCGGATACGATTGAGAGAGAAGAGTGTAGCTAGCGAAGGACTAACCCGATACCCTACAATCACTTCGCAATTCCCGACTCCCAGATTTCGCAGGTATAGGAGACGGAGGCGTCAGCGCGTCCGGCGGACGTAGTGCCGCCGCGATGCGCCGGCGCGCGAGAGCCACAATGACCGAACGCGCTGAGTGATAGCCTCCGGGCTATAGCCCCGGCGCCGAACGCAACAATCAAAGTCGCGAGTGCGGCGGCGGAAGTGACGCCAGGTGAGAGAGGAGGGGGAGAGAGTCGCCCTCCCAGCTGACGGGCTGACAGCGGCCCGGGACAGAGAGGGCGGATGGCTAAAGGACACGATGCTTCCCTTCAAGATCCGGACAATATTCAGGAGCCTGGTGACAACACTTAGGTGTCAGGTGACAACATTCAGAAGTCAGGTGACAACATTCAGAAGTCAGGTGACAGCATTCAGAATTCAGGTGACAGCATTCAGAAGTCAGGTGACAACATTCGGTGCCAAGAAGCACACGACGTTTTCAAGACTTCAGCCATCCGTTCAATCTAAGTCGAAGAGTTACTGGGACGGCTTCTCCGAGGCTCCGTTGTGACCTGAGCCACTACCGGTCGATCAGCGTGTCAAGACAGACTGAGGCAGCTCAGCACAGGACATCATGAAGCCAGGTCAGGGCAGGTCAGGTCAGGTCAGGTCAGGTCAGGCGGGGCGAGGATAGACCTGCTCAGGCCAGTTGCTAGCTCAGATCGGAGCAGGTCAGTCCAGGCCAGCCCAGGTCACACCATATCAGCCCAGTACACACCAGATCAGCCCAAGTCAGCGGCCAGCTCAGGTCGGACCAGATCAGCCCAGGTCAGCTCAGATCAGTCCAGGTCAGCTCAGGACAGAACAAGACTGCTCAGATGGCCGGACCGACTCGGGCTATCCCCGTGAGCGGCGGTACCGCTTACAGAGCGCCGCCAGCCATCAGGTTACCCAACCGGGCGCCGGGCTGTCGGGTGACAGGGCAGAAGGAAAGGCGGCCTGCCCGACCCGGCCCGACCCAGACTGACACTACACCAGCCCGGAGAAATCGGACAGCGAAAGTGAATTAGGCGGCAGCGGGGTGCGCATCAAGTTCGTATTAGCAGCCAAGCCTAGACAATCGGTCAGCACTATTAGCCTTTTTTAGTCATATTTTGCTGACGGGACTTTTGTGTCGAAGGATTGTCCTCCTTGATTTATTTAATTATTTAAAGACAACTGCGATGTATACAGCCACCTGATCTGCAGCAGACCCCATGTTTCGTTTTTTGCTACGGGCACATTCAAATAAATTACAATTCCTTACAAGGATTTAATATCTATTACAAAACAGTAATAATTACATTCCAAGTGAATTAATTTGTCGAAAAATATAAATTTCAGCCGCTACAGCGCCTGAATCACGTCTCCTGTGTCCCTCAGCTCCTGTGTCCCTCAGCGCCTGAATCACGTCTCCTGTAGCGGCCGCCACAGCTGTCGCACCTGTCCTCACATGTCAGTGGACCCAAGGAACCGCAGATCCCATCTGAAGCCGGCAGCAACCGCAGCCGACCGACCACTTGAGCGCCAGATCTGCCGAGATCCGCCGATCAGAACCCGGCACTGTCCTTCCCGCTGAACTTGACCTCAAAACGGCGGCGTCGTCCGCTGCCGCTTCACGGTCACGCTGTGGGCGGGCGGCGGTGCGGCGCGGCGGCGACCATCGTCCATCATACCGCTCCGAGTCGCACGCGGAGAGGCGCCGCAAAAGAAGAAGAAAACAGCCGCCGGTCACGACAGCAGCCAACCCAATCCCGGCAGGAACCCGGACACGGCGACGGCGCCCCCGCTAAATGGGGTCCGATCGGCAGGCCGGCGCCCTTCCGAGGGGCCGGCGCCCCCCAGAGGGGGCTCCTTGGCCCCCGAACCCGACCAAAACAGCGACGACCTCATTTCGAACGCGGTCGCAAAATGGGTCGACAAATATCCTGTACATCTAAAAATACGCGCAGGAGCAAACGACGTGGCCTAAAAAGGACTGAAATTGGAGGCCAGGTAACCCCATTTATCAAACCATCGCGAACAGCGCAGGGCCCGTAGAGCGCCCCGAAATCGTTCGTCACAGTGGGGCACGCCGAGCCGGGTCCTGTGGATGGCACATCCAGGGCCGGCGTCTGACCGCTACAGCAGCTGACCCGTATCAAGGTGACATTGACTCTGAGACACCCCACACGCCAGACGAGAAGCGGCTCATCGCGACGTGCCGGAGCTCACTGAACAAAAATGTCCCCCGCCGTCCGGGGAGGACATGTCCCCCCGTCCGGGGAGGCCATTTTTGCCCATTAGCGCCACCTTGAAACAGCCTGCCGTATCGTGAAATACATCGCAGCCATGGCGCTGGGATAGATGATATTGGAAATACCCGAGCATTTTTCAGAGAACAAAAATGTCCCCCCGTCCGGGACCGATGGCGGAGAGTACCCTCTAATATATCGGCAGGAGAACCAACTACCGGACTAACGTGCTAATCGCAATATGAAATAGCAGCTTGACAAAGCGTTAAGTGAAGCTACCAATATAGGCGATATTAGACCCACAAAGACAAATAAAGGCCGCACTTTGGTCCGCACCGGCATGGCCTCACACTGGCACTCGGCTACAGTGGAGATGTGCTATAGACGAGAAGAGGTTACTTTGCGGAGATACGGCGAAGTTACCGACAATAAAGGAGAAGACGATTATTTGTGGAGATTCAGTGAAATCATCCCAGAGCGATTCGACTGTGCGACGCCTGCGTCGTGAAGCACGGCTTATTTAAGATCGCTCACAGCGAAGACAAAAGCGGCAACAAACAACCTATGACAGCTTATTAGAGCTAATGACGGTGACAAGCCGGCTCAGTCGACCGAGGCCGTACTGACGCCGGCTTCAGCCGCGAACAAAGCCCGAACGTTGGCCACGAACCATTTGTTCACACGGCTTATGGCAGCCTCAAATAGCGCACGGTCTCTGCATCTTCACTGTGTCATCTGACGCGCATCTGATGCCGGGATGGATACATTCTGGGTGTGATGAGCAGCAGAGGCGTGGAGCCGGGGGCAGGATCAGGTATGTGTGTGACCTGGCTGTGTGTTGTGACCCCGAGAGGTCACCAACCGGGGGGATGAACAAAGCGGGGAGGGGGAGGGTAGAGCGCGGTTACACCGGCCACTTTGTCTGAATTCGGATCCGGTCAAATACGACACCGAGTCGAGCTAACATACACCATCCGGATCAAACAACAAACACTCAGAGAGAAAGAGAAGACTGGGGCAAACTGCAGACACGGAGACCAGCACAGCCACGCGAGGAGCCTCAGGAGTACGGCATCAGGGTGAAAGGGACACGGGAACAGCGAGGAAAAGCAAGAGTGAGGGGAAAAGGATCGATTCGGGCGCACAGCGGGTGGTTTGACTTACGGTATGTTAAATATATATTTGATAAATAGACGGAATCCGAGCCGTTATTTTAGTTAAACTGACAGCCGCAAGCTGACACGAGGCATTCTAAAGACTGAAATTCTCTTATGTGAACCTTGAAAGTTTTCAATGAAATATAAGTATATTTTTTTGAAAGCAAGATATACAATGACTTAAACAACACCAACGATTTTGCCACTTTCTCTTATAAACCGACAGAGACCTTCATCAATCAATCGAGTGTCCCCGAACTTCCGCCAGCACACGCGTGACAATTATCCACCGTTGGCCTGCCAGAAACTTCCCTGCATTAGACTACTAACCCCTACAGTAGCTCGACACACTTCCTAGGAACGAAACCACGGCCACGACCTCCGACCCCGGGACAGAGTGGGTTATCCGCGGTCGCCCGGGTCACCGGCCGGTGGTAACACGATCGCTGATTGGCCGACAGAGGTCATGTGGCCGGGGTCAAGTGACCAGCCGAGTGATCCATCAGCGTGTTTTTTGCGCGGCTCACCCCGTTCTTCACCGATTGTGGAACGGATGCCGTTCAGGAACCGGAGCACACCGCCACGAACCAGAGCCTAAGTGGGGAATCAGAACGGTAAAACCCGCTACATTAATCGACTCTTGGAGCCTTATCATGCCCGACACACAATTTTGTTGATTCACCAGAAGGCTTTCTAAATACACCACGGCAGAAGGATCAAGGACGTCTAGAAAGGATTCTAAATGCACTACTTTAAACTACTCGACATTTTACCGAAAACAACACTAGAGCCTCTACTCTGAATGTCTGCTTGATTCGTGCCGCTGGTCACGCCGTTCCCGGTACACGTGCACTCTGTGGCTGGAGCAGCCAAGCGGCGCTGCCAGCCGGCCAGCCATTGGTGCCTCCGCCGCCGCAGGGCTGCGAAGCTCCAGCTCGGCCACTCGCAGCCGCCCGCTCCGGCACGAGCTACAGCTCCCCACCCCGAGCTGGCAGCGTCAGCTGGGCGTCCACCTGGCCGGGACCGTGACACAGCGCGCCGCGACAGAGACAGAGCGCCGCTGAGCGCATCAACAGAGCTCTCCCAGCTCGCTGGCGGCCGCCGCCACCGGACGCAGCTCTGCGGCGGCGGCGAGACGGCGGCCACGGCCTGACCCATTTCGGCCGGTCAAAGCCGACCCAGCCGGGGTCAACGACCCAGGGAGACTGCACAGCACCGCGCACACATACATACACACACATACACATACTAACACAACTACGCACCTACACACACGCAGACATGCACACAGACGCACACGTGAACATACACACAAATCCACCGCAGACTAACACACACACAGTCCACAGATACAGACAGACATACACACATGAAGCTCTGAGACGGCTGCCGGCGGCAGCGACAGCGCCGGCTGCCGCGGCCGGGTAAATAGGTTAGCAGCGACGGCAGACAAAAAATGTGGCCCGGCAGCCGGCCGGCCGTACAGTTATGACGAGCCGGCGCAGCCCGCCGCCGCCGCCGCCCCAGAAAGCCGAGCTGCGGCAGCCTCGCAGCGGCGGCGGCGGACAGCAAACGGGGAGTGCAGGTGCAGGGAGCCGAGGCAGGCGCGGACACACAAGCGTCCGTACCAAGCACGGACACCAGTCGGGAGGGACGGCCAGAGGACGGTGATTAATGGCAGGTGGGAGCCTGGGATAGAAAAGGAATGCGCGCTGTGCGGTCTGTGGTATCAGACATTAAAACAGGACAGAGGCAGGTGGCTTACATAACACTACGAACATCGCTGCTGATGACAGCACCACCACCGTGTGATTACATAATCATCGCGCTATCACCAAACCATCACCAAAGAATCACCACACAAGCACCACACAACCACCACACAATCACCACACAAACACCACACAATCACCACACAATCACCAGCTAACGGACAGCCCAGTTTTTCAATCCGGAGCGTTCCACCCGCCCTGCGGGCTGGCTTCACCTGGCCTGCGGGCTGCCTTCGCACGCCGGCCATCATGAACACCCGAGAGACAGGCAGGCAGGCCGACCTGCATGCGAACGCAAATGCTGCCACGTCACGATGACCCGCCGCCGGGCTGCCGGCCCAATGAATGGAGCTCGAAGCCCGGCAGCTTACGGTGCTGCAAGCTCCGGGAGCAGCTCTGGCGCACTGTAACTCCAGCCAGCTCCGATCAGCGAGCGGATGAACGTGGGGAATGACCGAAGACGGCTTACGAGGAGCATGGTATTCACAGTGACGGTGTACACTTTAAACATGGCCAGGTAAGCTGGCGAGGGTTAGGTAACACTCTCCCCAGGTGAGGCACGAGCAGAGGCGTCTCGGGCAGACGGAGAGGGTCGTCTCGGGCAGACGGGAGGGTCGTCTCGAGACGGGGAGGGTCGTCTCGAGACGGGGAGGTCGTCTCGAGACGGGGAGGGTCGGTCTCGAGACGGGGGGCTCGTCTTAGGGAGGGAGGGGCATGAGGATAACGACGACCAAACTGGTCGCGCGTGTCCTGACAACCTCATCTGTCGGGGCAAAAATGGCGCCGTCGTCGGGCCGCAGACGCTCAAGGTTTCCAGAATTTTCACCCCACTTATCTGCGACTGGATCTGACAGATGGGCTGGAAACAGCAGGCCAGCGACGCCGCCTGACCGGCCCGGAGACAGACGCTGGACCCGAAATGACAGGCCCGGACCCGGAATGGGCGGTCCGGACCCGGAATGGGCGGTCCGGACTCGGGACATACAGCGGGCGACAGCCGAGCCGCCGAAACTGAGCGGCGAAACCCTACGCCAAAAATACCGAAACATGCGGAAACTTACGGCAAAATTTCAGAAAATTCGGACTCTAGTACATTTTGCTTAGAGAGAGAGATAAAAACCCAGCGAACTAGGTAACAGCCGCTTCGTTCAGTTATACCTTCGGCGTGTGTCATTCCTGTGGCGAGGCTTTTTCTCTCTCCATTCGGCAATGAGCCGCCGAAGCCTTTGCGGCGCCCGTAAAGGACAAACGACACCGCACGACGATTCATGAAAGAATAATTACGTTGAGCAAAACAGCATTATAAAAGTGAGAGTGGAGCCTGCAATTAACATGCCGAGGTCCAGTGGCGTCCTGTTGACCGAGCCAGTGACCTTTGCACCGCACTGTTTGACGGCGAACAATAGTCGACGCCGTCTGCCTGGCGCTCTCTGCGGTATGATTTAATGGCCAAATTCGGCACATTGTCACCAGCCGTCACAAAACCAAAGACCAGCATCAGTCAACCAACCCGTTAAAACATCCGCAGTTTTAACTCCGCAAATGGCATGTGGAAAACACGTTTGCACTAAAGCGAGGAAAGCATTGGCATGTAAATCCGGTGTAAAAATACCGAACTAATATTCGACTGCATTTATGAATTTCGAATACATCTCCCAATCGACTGGGACATCTCGCGTTGACAGTTTTTTCCGCGAGAACATGTCGCGCCGAGAGAGCTCCCTGATTCGCGAGCCGGCGTGCAGCAGGAGCCGGTGTGTGTGCAGGTGGCAGGTAATCGTGACCGGCCGCTCGGGAGACCACTGCTCAGCGTCTCCGCGGCCGCTCGGGAGACCACCGCTCAGCGTCTCCGCGGCCGCTCGGGAGACCACTGCTCAGCGTCTCCGCGGCCCTGACAGGAGACCGCTGAACCCAGCGTCTCCTCGGACAGAGGAGACAACCTGTCCGGGACCACAGGCTGACGGCGCGACCGTGAGACGCTTCTGCCGTCAAACCAGGCCTGCTGAGGGAGCTCGATGTGTGTTGCTGTGAAGACGCCGATGGCGTCTGAGAAGACGCCTGTGACTTCTGAGAAGACGCCTATGACTTCTGAGAAGACGCCTCTGACTTCTGAGAAGACGCCTATGACTTCTGAGAAGACTGCAGTGTGGACGTTCGTGTGTGACTCGCCATGAGTGTCAGGTTTCAGTCTCACTGTAACGCGGCAGCTGATGGGGTCTGCCGATTTCGTCAGCCCACTGCGGAATGACTCTCTGTCTTGCCTCTCAGTGCCTCGCCGTCACCCCGCTCTCTCTAAAGCTGAGCAGGTGCTGACTGTGGAGTGCTCTGTACACCATACAGTCAGCGTTCACTAGTATCTCCCAATACCTGTAGATCGCTATCTATAAGCTTGTAAACATACATCTCTAGACCTGTAGGTTTCCCATGTGGTCTCTCAACGAGACCGAACCCTCATAATGACCGATCACCCACACCAGTCGCATCCCCCCCAAAACAAAACAAAAACACAAACTCCACGGGCGGTTCTCACATGTGCTTACCGTCACCACCACTCCCCCGCACCTGCGGTGGTTCTCACGTGTGCTTACCGTCACCACCACTCCCCCACACCTGCGGTGGTTCTCACGTGTGCTTACCGTCACTAGCCGAGGTGAGAGATCTCCGGCAGCCTGGCTCAGCCGCCGGAGGATGAGAGGACGCGGCGTCCTCATACCCGAGGACTTGAGCCGACGCACGGCCGGGACGAGAGGCCTGCAAGAGAGGAGCACACTCGCTCTGACCGCTGGACGCTGAGGGGCACACTCGCTCTGACCGCTGGACGCTGAGGGGCACACTCGCTCTGACCGCTGATCGCTGACAGACAGGCGCCGCGCGGCCGAAAACACACGCCGCGTTGCGAAACGCAGGAGCGTATCAGCTGATCGTGAGCAAAGGGAGAGTCTGGACCAGTGACGGGCGGCCGGGGCACACCGCGCCGACTGGACCAGCTCGTACCATACAGGTTTGCAGACACTAGAGTCTAGAGTTGGGCTCGCTTCCGAAACACAGACGCGACTCAATGCAGAGCGGTACGTACAGCAAGCAGGCCGGCATCGCGACAAAACCAGCCATCCACGATCCTATACAGTCTTATAGCATTGGAACATCGGTTTTATTATTCAACAAAACCTACGATGCCCATGAAGTTATGTCGTTAACGACATAATCGTCTACATAATCTGCCTCAATCAAACCCCATCCGTAACCTTCCTCCGCCTGCCGCACCTCGCCGATTCCCCTCGCAACAGCCCCCACCTGCCCCCTCCCCGCTCTGTCCCTAACCTGCCCGCTCCTCCCTCTAACCCTGCTCTGCTCTCTATACCCCTCCCTACTCTGCCCCAGCGCTCCCTGCTCTACCCGCCCTGTGATGGCACAAACACGGAAGCTTGCTGACCTCGACTGGCCGGAGCAGGCCTGGCCATCTTCAGCACAGCGCCACCCGGCCAGGACCAGCAAACTGTGTCAATGTCAAACGGCGAACCCGCCCGCCCGGCGCTGCTGCCCGCGCCGCCGCCGCCGCTCGCCGAGCCAGCCGAGCAGGCGAGCAGGCGAGCCAGGCGAGCCAGGCGAGCCGGCCAGGCCAGCACTGAACTTGACCCGTCTCGCCGCGGCGGCGGAAGCTTCCGCACCGGAGCTTCCGCGCAGCTCGCGAGGTCACTGAGCCTCTCGGCGGCTGCAGCGCGGCGCGGCGCAGCGGCCGGACGGCTCCAGAAGGGACAGGGGACGGCCGTTTTTGCACACCGTCCAGCCTTCACCTAGTGCAGTGCAGTGCAGGCGGGCACAGGGCACACGGCGGCGAGCAGCTGCGCAGGCAGACAGCCGCGCAGGGCGCGGGAAGACAGCCATCAGTCGGCGTGTTTACTACCCAGTCACCGCCTCGCAGGGGCTTCAGCAGCTCTGTGAAGCAGCGACGAGCTCGCTCTGACATGGCCGCCACACGGCGACATCAAACGCCATCCCGAGCTCCCCCGGCCATATCCTCCGCCATCCCGAGCTCCCCGGCCATATCCTCCGCCATCCCGAGCTCGCCCGGCGCCATCCCGAGAGTCTCCGAGGACGCGGCGGTCGGCGCGGCGCTGATCCGGCCGGCGACATGCGATCGCGCCTTCTCGGAATGGATGTGTGTGAAGGTCCCGAGCGATTGAGTCAGCGCCCCTCGGCCGCCTCTGCAACGAGGCTGGCGGCCGACTCAGGGTCGGCGGCGTGCCTCACCGCCGCCACCGCGAGCACACCTGGCTGGGGCGGACTGCGCCGGGGCGGGCACGCACCCAGCACGCATCCGACACGCATCCATCACGCAGTGGACACGCACGGGTCACGGCGGGTCAGCGGCCGCTCGACCGCGGAGGAGGAGGCGGAGGAGTGGGAGGAGGAGGCACTTCCGCGTGTCCCGGGACGCACCAAAACACGCCGGGCCCCGGCATTCCTAACGGACGCGCCAGTCCATTTCCCGGTCTGCGCGGGGCGTCAACAGCCAATGACGGTCAGCGGCTCCGATGGCTCCGATGGCTCCGATGGCACCGATGACACCGATGACACCGATGACACCGATGAGGACGATATCCCGGCCGGGGGCTGTCATCCATCCGGGCTGCATCCTATTCCTGACCATCCGCGCGACCTTAACCTCATTCCGGCGCGGCGCGCACACACGGCGGCTACAGTCGGTCAGTTTATTTCTGTTGAGCACCGGATCGGAGGCTGCGCCACCACCCAGCCCCACCCCACACCCTGCTACCTCCTGCCCGCGCCGCCCCCGCCCCTCTCAGCGCCACGTGACTCGCAGAACTCAGAGTTTGCACCGCTGCACTCTCCCCTCCTGAACGCGCTCGCAGCCGTCACCAGCCGGCCTACACAGGAGAAATCCTTGCAAGGCCGCCCTGCTGGCGAGACGCGGCGACCGACGAAAGCGCCGCCCATGCTTGGGTAATCACAAACGACTGCATGCGGCGGCAATCGCAGCGCCGAGAACGTCATCCGCGTGCCGATGACGGCCCGGGATGACGCCGGGTGCCGGCGGCGACTGCGGCGGCCTCGGCCGACACAAAAACGGCGGAAGTGCCGCCCGCCATATTCCCGGCACGTGCCAGCCAGTGATTAACAGGTGGACTGGCGGGTACGTATGACAGGTACCGTCTCCCCGCGGGTGTGGGCTCCCCGCTGGCAATGCCATGCCTGCAACGCTATGTCGTTAACGTCCGCATAAAACGGGTAAGATAAACACTGCGATGTATATGAACTCCAGCGCACAGACTCTTGTTTATCTTTTTTGGCTCAATGACCGGATCAAAATAATGTCATTTAACGAGACTTTGCAATTTGCCTAACCGCCATCACGGTTACTAAAGTCCCTCCAATATCTCTAACCCACCCTCTACATCCCTAACCCTACCCGTCTCCCCTCAAACCTACACACCCGGCGCCTAACACCAACCACCCAAGTCCCCGACACCGACGACGCCAACGACACCGCCGCCGACGCCGCCGACGCCAGCACCGACTCCTCACCTTTGCTGCGGCAGATCCAGCAGGTGCAAAGCCTGTGGTGACCCATGGTGCTGAGTGAGGTGTGCGGTGAGCGAACGGTGAGCGAACGGTGAGCTGCGGCGACTCGGCAGCAGTGAGAGAGAGAGAGAGCGGAGAGCGGGCCGTGCGACACGGACGAGGATCGGAGCGGTACTGGCTCCAGCCGCGCCGGACGGCCGAGGAGTAGCGCTCGGCACCGCCTGGGGCGCCGCGCCGCCCGCCGCCGCCGCCGCCGCCGCCACCGCCGCCGCGGCCACCGCCGACCGGCCGTGACCGCCAGCGTCGCGGTGGCCGCCGGCGGTCACTGCACCGGCAGCAGCCACCCCGAGCAAGACACGGCACACCACGGAAGACCGCGGAAGACCATAGCACACCGACCAACACCACGCTAGGCCGCGGAAGACCATAGCACACCGCCCAACACCACGCTAGGCCGCGGAAGATCATAGGGGACGGTGGAAGACACGGCGCACCGCGGACGACCACGCTAGACCGCGGGAGACCGTAGCACACCGCGGGAGAAAACGGTAGACCGCGGAAGATCATGGGGGACGGCGGAATACCATAGCGGGCCGCACGAGACCAACCCGAGCCGCGGAAGGCAACACCATACCGCGTGGAACGGCGAGAGACCACATAAGGTCGCTCAGCAAAACAAAGAGCCAAAGACTCCGGACGAGAGACCAAGCTGGGTCGTGAAGCTTACAGGACCATTCGATATCACTGGAAGCGATCCGACGCGACTGGAGGCCGTCAGAAACTGCACAATATCACGGAGGACCAAGAGAAACTGCCTAGAACCACCAACGACAAGACCAACTCACTGAGGCCACGGCCAACATGACGTCCTAATCGGCACATCACATCGAATATCGGCAGACGACGTGACTGAGAAGCATTGGGAGCCAGCGAGACAAATCAGAAGCCAGCTGTGCCAGCCACCAGGAGCAGCTGAAGACCAGCACTAGTGATGAGGATGGCGGCGGACGGCGGTATGTGGACTGCGGAGACAGCCCACTCCGGCGAGACAAACCGACATCAGCGACCGTCGAGCACCCCTTGTCGGCGGTAGGTTCTGGTTCTTGCCGGCGGACAAATTACGGTGGCGGTGTGAAGCAGTGACGGTGGTGACGTTCGGACGGCATCAGTGATAGATGCTGTACCTAGTAGCACACATTACTTTCAAGACGTTGTGACAACGTTTTCACGTAATTATGTAATCACGTAATTATGTAACTATGTAACTATGTTTTCACGTAATTATGTAAACGTAATTACGTCGTATGAACGTCGGATCCTGACGTTGTCAACGTTGCCATGACGTTGTGACAACATCATGTGCTACTAGGGGTGACGGCTGGCGGAATCGTGATGGTGATGATTTCCAAACGAGTTCTTCCGCAATCTTCTTCAATGACGAGTTACGTGTCCCGTCAATTTTTATCTGCTTGTCCGGGCTAACATGAAACGCTTTGTCCGATCGACAAAGGTTTTCGGTTGATTCCTCACTTGTTACATTTTCACCGGGGACAACATTGGCCTTGCTCGAAGTCTTCTCCTCTCCTGAGATCAAAGTCGGCGGCGGTTCAGTTCCGGACTTTCCTCGCCGTGACATTTCAGCTCTGATATCTCCTGATCCGAGTCATTGTCCGAACACTCCCCGGTTCACCTGCTCCTCTGAACTCACGTGTCATTTCCGTATATATCGGTCGGGAACCACCCGCCTCCCACCGCAGTCTCCCAATCCCCAATCCCCCAAATCACAATCCCCCAATCACGTCAGTCTGCTGTCGTCGCCAGCCGTGTTCCGTCGTGTAAAGGAGGAATCACGTATGTCAGTCGCCGAAAGCCGTGACATACGTGTGTTTGTTTATTGGGGTTTAAGGGCGCGCCGACACTTTTGGTCAATTTGCGCCCACCGTGACATAGGTAGTTCTTTCTTTGCACGGCCGTGTCTCTTCCGGCCGCAAGATCACGCTGGCTTCACGGCCGCGCGTCGGCGCCCTTTTACTTTCCGACCGCCACTCCGGCCGGCGCTGCGTCTTCCGCCATTTATCAGCGATTTTCATCTCATGTCGCGACAAGGTGGCTGAACACGGCACACCCAGTTCAAGTCTTGTTCACGACCCCGTGACAGCAGCGGCGGCGGACAGTGACATGCAAAGGAGGACCCCCGTATGTCAATTGCCGAAACGCGTGACATACGTGGTTCTATCTTTGCACGGCGGTCAGGTGGTGGTTCACTAGGCCAAGAGTTGCACGGCATCCGCGGTGTGGGCGGGCCACACTTCCCGGTGGCCGGGGTTAAGTGTCAGGGGTCAGGGGTCAGGGGTCAGGGGTCGGGGGTCACGGGTCAGGTGAGGTCGTAGAACGCCGGCGGAGCACGACACCGTCTGGGCAGGCAGGGGAGGGGAGGAAGGCACCGAAGGGTGAGGTAGGACGTTCAGCGACGACACGGCGCTGACGGAGAACTCGGTGTCCATTCCGCATCGATCGTCACAAAACCCGCCGATGATGCACTTCAAACCCGCCGATGATGCACTACAAACCCGCCGATGATGCACTACAAACCCGCCGATGATGCACTAAAACCCGCCGATGATAGCCCACAACCCGCCGGATGGTGCACTACAAACCCCGCCGATGATGGCACTACAAACCCGCCGAGATGCACTACAAACCCCCCGCGTGATTCACTACAAACCGCCGGAATATGACACTAACCAAAACTCTCCGATGATGCACTACACCCTCCGATGATGCACTACAAACGCCGCCAATGATGCACTACAAACCCGCCTGATGATGCACTACAAACCCGCCGATGATGCACTACAAACCCGCCGATGATGCACTACAAACCCGCCAATGATGCACTACAAACCCGCCGATGATGCACTACAAACCCGCCGATGATGCACTACAAACCCGCCGATGATGCACTACAAACCCCGCCGATGAGTGCACTTACCAAACCCGCCGCCGATGATGATGCACTACAAACCCGCCGATTATGCAACTACAATACCCGCCGATGATGCACTACAAACCCGCCGCCGGATGATGCACTAACAAACCCGCCGATGATGCACTACAAACCCGCCGATGATCCACTACAAACCCGCCGATGATCCACTACCGAGGAATGACAGGTGCCTGACAGGTGCCAGCCAATAGGGTAGGGTCGACAAACAAAGCGTACGGTTTTCCCAAACTGCACTAAAATTCCGGCACGCGAGTCCCATTTCTGAACACGCGCCTCTGACTAAGGGACAAGCGGCGCCCATAAAAAATTGTAGACATCCTGCTGCCAACTTACGTCCACGTGCAAACGAAGAACCACGCATGTCACGGTTTTCGGGCAATTGACCTACGTGGTTCTTTCTTTGCACCGTACCAAAACAGCGTCAAATGGACGCGGCGGCATCGGCGTGACGTCACACCACCGGAGCCATCACCCGAAATCATGCTCTGCTCTGTTGTAAACCGGTGGCAACATTTCGGTGAGATCATCACGGCCGCGGTGGTAAGCGAGTGTTTTGCCAAGAACTACCGAACGCTGTCCTAATCGGGACGCCACGCCAACTCGCTTTCCATGAGAGAAAATGGACCAATTACTGTCAGGACAGTCATCTCCTCATTCTCTGCAAAAGTGACTGAAGCAATGGTAACGTGTGACAAACGACGGCGCCTGCGAACGCAGAAGTTTTCAGTCGCAGTCCGTAAACGCGTCTGTTAACCTCTCTCCACGCGTCTCTGCTACAGTTCGCTGGGCAGCTTCTTGGCACCATTGGAAATATTCAAGTGCCTTTTGAAAAATGTACGACAGCGCTATCAACCATGAACCGACACCCCACAATCCCACACAGGCTTAAAGTCAGCAGCAGTAGAATCGCATTTCATCTCATGTTAATTGGTTTGCTCAGGGGGAGAAGGGGACATGGCCCCCGTGCCCCACCCCCCTTGGCTACATACCTGACCCCACCTATCACCGTCACGGGCAACAGAGCAGAGAATCGCAACAATCGGCCTGAGTCAGCATCAACTAGCGCGGGACTACCACAATTGTAAGCAGAACGACGGTATCGTCCACCCATCAAGCCACAGGTCGGCACACAGACACGACTGTTACGAGATTTTGCCCGAGCCCGTCACGAACCGCTTCATCATTACCGTTACTGTCACGACCCGTTATGAGAAGTCACCAGCCGTCACATTGACACCGAGGTATGTTCCGAACAATCGTACTGAGTCACCGTCCATCGCTGTAGCCACGGAACGAGCGGCAGCCCGCACCGCAGTCGACAGGTACGGCGACCTGTCGTCGCCCGAGCTAAATAACGCAGCCACCACATACATAATCACCACAAACTCTGTCCGTCAACTTTTTTCCAACTGCGCCAAGAACCAACACAATTCCAAACTACGCCAAGAGCCGACACCAACGTCACCCAGCATTGTATAGCACCGAGCAGCCGCCTCCTGGCGCAGTACCAGAGCTCATTGTCCCCAACCCCCCCCATCATCCCATCATCGAAACGGCGGCAGCGCTTCCCGGGCTCCCACCCGCCAGCCTACGGCCATCGCTTGACCGCCGTCACCATTCAATGACCAGAATACAATGCTGAAAACGAGCAAAAATGCTCATAGATACGCCACACAGACGTATTGAATCGATATCATCCCGACTAGTAAGCA
Source organism: Semibalanus balanoides (assembly GCA_014673585.1). Classification (NCBI taxonomy): domain Eukaryota; kingdom Metazoa; phylum Arthropoda; class Thecostraca; order Balanomorpha; family Balanidae; genus Semibalanus; species Semibalanus balanoides. The sequence goes on from VOPJ01014057.1 coordinate 108,924, forward strand.
TCATTTGTCTTGACTTTGACATCATCATTTGTCATTGAAGTGTCGAGACATTTATTTCGAAGGTTATCTAAGTTTTATTATAACAATAATATTCAAGTCATCATCCAAATAGGCTAATAACCACTCAACAAAAAAAATATATACGTATTTTCTGCAGCTAGTTTGTCTCCGACCACTGGCCACGACTGTTGAGCCTCTCGACTGGAGCGCTTCCTGTGGTCTCGGGACCCCCGTGAACACGAGATAACATGACAGAGCCACGACGAGCAAGCTGCAAGCCGCAGCGAACACGACCGAACCGGCGGCGTTTACCGCGCTGAGCGGCGGACAGGACGGTCACACGCCAACTCCACAGCAGCAGCGCAACAAGACGACGACACGATCATCTGGCAACTCGCAGCAGCAGCCGAACACGAGAACACGATCATCTGGCAACTTCCGATCGCACGCTGGCAAGCAGGGAGTGGCCAGGCGCCAGCGGAAAATGCGGATTTTACGGGGCGAGTGTTTGTCGCTGCTGTTGCCAGGGGAGTGGGCATCGGCGGATTATTACTTGACGTCGTCACGAGGGGATATTTGGTGGGCATCGGCGGATTATTGCTTGACGTCGTCACGAGGGGATATTTGCCGGCGGCGCCAGGCACCGGCGGACATGTCGGCAGCAATCAAAGGAGCAACCAAGGAGAGGTGTTAATTAGTGCCGGCACAAGGTGGCTCGGCGCGATTTTTGCACACGGCACTCAACAGGATACAATGCAGCATATACGCGGGAAGTCCCGCGACAGCTAGCGCGTCGCCATTTCACTTTCGCATCCACCCAGCTCGCTGCGCTATCTAGAAACCGCACAGAAAAGAACACAATTAAAACAAACTAAACAGCCGCAAACTTCCACGCCATTTTTACACCACAGCGTGCTAATTATTCGCGCAAACATTTGGCGTTCCAGATGCCCAGTTGCGTGCCGGCGCTCGCGTGCCATCAAGCCCGGGCCCGACTCGGTCGACGCCGCCCGCTCACGAGAAAATGCCTCCGCCACAGGCATGCCGGACCACATGGCGCGCGGCATGGGCGAGCCGCTGACGCACGCTCGCTGCCAATATCACAGCTCCGAAGGACACGCGCAGCCAAAAATGTCGGCTATCGCACAAATGCAGCGGCGGCACTGTCAAGGGCATCGCACCGTTAGAAAAATGCTCGCCAGCACGAGCACGGCCGGCGAGGTGATGAGGAGATGGCCGCGCGCGAGGCAACACGCGGCGGGCGACCCGGCTACGAGCTGCGGCCAATACCGAGTCCGAGGCGAGCACGGGCCGATACCGAGTCCGATGGCTCAGACTCCGGGCTGATGGGAACTCGGACACAGGCTGATAGGAACTCGGACACGCACTCATCGGAACTCGGACACCACGCACCCTGGAGACCGGGGAAGAGTGGTGCGAACTGGGCGAAAATACGACCGCCGCCGGTCACTGCGAGGTCCAAGATGATGATGATTGGGGTTTTAGGGCGGACCGACAGCGAAGGTCACATGCCGCGAGGTCCAAGGATGATGGTGTTGGTAACAGAGATGATGATGATGATGATGATTATGATTGGGATTTGAGGGTGTCGCAACTGTCTGGTCATGCGGCACTCATTCCGTAGCAGAGGACTTCCTTGCAGTGTATACGCAGCGAAGAACGCGATGTACTATTCGTTCCAAAATAACCGTCTCGCTGGGTTGGCCGGCACAGCAGTTGAGGGGAATATACCGCATTGGGAAAAGTGTGTGGAATGATGGAGATGGTGTCACCATCTGGGCACTCATCTCCATCATTCCACATGCTTTTCCCAAAGCGGTATACTCCCTTTAACTGCTGTGCCGGCCAACCCAGCGGGACGCTTATTTTGGAACCAATAGTACACGCAGGAAGTGGAAACGCCTGGGAACAGGCAGTGGACGGAGAGACAGAAACCAGACAGGACATGTTACTCTCGTGTCAGGCTTTTGAGAAGTTCCTACGTGCGTTGGTGTGCCCGTAGAGTCACGTGTAGCCGTAAATGACATAATATGTAATTAAGTGACCTGATTCTTTTGTATTATTATTATTTACATTCAAGTTCATAGCACTAATATCATCTCGGAGCCGGGCCACGGTACGAATAAAAAATATAACCTTACGCACTTTCCAAAAGTGCGTAAGGTTTCCACTTTCCACTCTCGTTAAAGGAAACACAAATTTACACATTCAGTTCAAAATAACAAAGTTAGTTGCATAGTTGCGTAGACATAGAGAGTAGCAAAAAAAAGTGAAGAACAATGACTGCCAATGGGAACCGCAACGAAAAACATTTGAATACGCGTAGCTCCCCGATTTCCCATTACCTTTACAGGGCTTGGCCACCCACGTACAACAACCGGCCAACTAATCCGTAACCTGAAGATATTATCGGGAAATGAAGATATTATCGGGAAAAGTTCCCACCCGCGTCCTCACCATTCACACTCATTTCATTGAACATGTTACCGACAAAGTCGCTAGTGATTTGCCACTGCGTACAGAGGCGCCCCACATTTCTTGCTAACGGATTTTTACCCGGCGTCGATTTCTAGCAGCTACCCGCTGAGTATATCCTACTGTCGAGTTTGAACAGCGCGGCGATGTAATGTAAGTGACTGCAGGTGTTAGAACACGGCGGTATGACGCCACCGGTCGCCACGCCAGGATAAAATCAGAGCCGACCAATGGCACGACAAGGTCCGGCCGTGCCGACCAATGGCATGACAAGGCCCCGCCGTGCCCGGTACGACATATCTCAGAGGGAACTTTCCTGCACATCAGCCGCAAACTCTCACGGACTCCGAAAACTCTCACGGACTCCGCAAGCTCCTCAGACTCTCACGGACTCAACTGACTCCGCAAGCTCTTTCATGGGCTCCGCAGACTCTCACGGACTCCGCAAACTCCTCAGACTCTCACGGACTCCGCAGACTCTCACGGATTCCGCAAACTCCACAGACTATTACGGATTGCATACTCTTTCACAGATTCCGCAAACTCTTTCACGGACTCCGCAAACTCCGCACTCTCACGAACTCCCCAGAATCCGCAAGACTCTCCAAGGCTCCGAGGAATCCGCAGAATCCACAGACTCTCACGGACGCTCGCGTCGCTTCCAGACGACCGCATGAAAAAGAGCTGCCAAATGCTACCATATGGTTCGGCTAAAATCACTCATCACGAATGACCGATATGCTTTTACACGAGGGCGTCCTGTTGACACCCCGAAGACCATGTAGGTAAAGCAGCATTAGCCATTAGAAAGTTACGGGATGCAATATTCGTGACCACCATTTCGGCTCAGAAATAAGCGTGATCCAACCTCCAACCTCATTTCAACAGTTGCTCACTAGGGTGCGAGTTTTTCGGCGAACTAGGTTTCACTCTTCTCACCTAACCCATAAATTCACCTCATACCAGTCCAGCTTTCAGCCTCAGCTCAATTCTTCCAAGTCTGACGGCAACCTGATAAAATAAATCAAAACCGGAGGCAGGAAAGGCAACTGCAGTATTTGAAACATGCATACGAATACGAAAAGGCCCACAGATATAAGCAGAAATGATACATTCTTCTATCAAACAGTTCTGAAGACATATTTCTATAGGTATAGGTACTAGCTGACCGATTCACATACACTTTGGTTTTCTGATTCCTCATATAGGTACCTTCCTTTCCTCTCTCCCAAATGTCAGCACGACAATTAACTCGCTGATGACTTGATGCTTACCACAACAAAATCATCATCCTATTTTTACGGCATAACAAGGACGTTAAGTTTCATTATACAAAACACGGCAATATTTCCTCCCTCAAAGGTGACCACCTAGATCGGGCTAACGTACTTCAGCTCAGAACCGTCTGAACACCAAGCCGGACATTCCATTCATAGCCCGAACATTGCGAGGCAAGCAGAATCAGTGAACGGATCCCAACCGACAAAAAGACCAGCTGCTTGTTCGAGCCACCTGTGTCCCATACAGAGGCGAGCCATGTCGAGCCGGCGCGTGTGCCCGTGGTCCATTGTCAGGGGTTACGGGCCTCGCATGTCCACAGCCTGTAGTGACGAGCTGGACAAAACGCCGCGACCACGTCATCACCAGCGCTGTAGTCGAAGAGCGTGGACAAAAGGTATAGTCGCCGCGACCGAGCGTCATCGACGCAGCGACAGGTGAGGGGCTCGCGGTGCGAGGGGGCGGGCGCGCGGCGGCCAGGCAGAGGGTGGCCGCCGGGGTCTATACGGACACACTGCAGAGCGCTGGTCTGAGGGCCAACTGTAGTCTGCCTACACACACACTCCGGCTACTGTCCTTTACATGGAGTGCTTCTTGGCTCAAGGGATCGGCGCCTAATGCACAATAATTAAAGGGAATAATAAGCACCTTTTAACATTGAAATATTTCTTACTGAGCATAGGGCCAGAATTGTCGGGTGTGCTGCAGGGAAACTCGCCGGCAATCCGAAGAATGTGTTTGCCCTCTTAAAGACCGACTAGTTAAGCTGAGGGTTTTGCAAAACTGCAAACAACCGTAATGCGGTGCTATGTGGTGCATTTAATTTCAACCGTACACACAATCCCGTGACGTTTCGCATACGTCATCAGTTGTTACTCCACTGTGATTGCCACCGATCTTATATTGCGCACTCTCGCTATTGTTTTGAAACCGTTTGCTCGGCCGCCTCAGGTGATCTGTCATCAGTTACATATATTCGCTGCGCCCGACCATGGCCCACCGACGGTCGGGTGTTATTCTCCAGTTGATACGCCCAGTTAACGGTGCCGTTGCCCGTCGCTTCGGCCACGCACTAGTCGGGTTCACGTATGCGTGCCCCCAAACCGCCTTCTCCTACCGACGGGCGCCGGAGCACGAAGACCGCAGTGACCCGATCGACCCAGGTCACGTTCGCCGCCTTTCACGCTACCGTGCAACCCATCGTGGCGGTGCTCTGGCCACAGTCAGCTGTACTGGGCTTCGGAGCGGCAAACTGTCCTTTGCCGCTTTCGATGCCTCCGGGTGTGGCAAGACAAGCGAGGACTGCGCTTCTCGTGGGTGAACGCACAAGAGTTGGTGTGACGTCACATTGGTAACCACAAATAATTACATTTATTCAAATTAACAAAAATCAGCACCATAGTATCTGACAGTTAATAAATTCAGCAAAAAATGAACTGACAGGAGGAGCACGTAACAGCGCGGCAGTCCGAGGAGCAATTTTCTTTCGCCCAGTTCACTTCATATATACTTATTCACCAGGTGGCTAGATATTCACACCTTTAAGGTCCGGGAGAGGAGGTTGAACATATCGGAGAAGATGAGAAGAGTAAGAAAACGCTTCCGTGGTTGAAGAGAGGGACGAAATTTTAGAACTTCGGAATCTTGCCAGAAATAGTGGTGAGTTCCGGAGCCGAGAGGAGTAATGGGCGCAGAAAGATTTCTTAAGGAAGGTGATGAGTTGACAATCAGAAATTATGACTGGATTAAAGTCATAATACAAATGGTTACCTGTTTGTGCGCTACTAGATCGATACTAAAGTCAGTGTCAGGAAAATTCAACTACGAAGTAAATTATACACGTATTATAACACACAGTACATAGACATAACAAATGAAGCTTCAAGGGCAATGTGACAAATGGGAAGCACCAAACATCATTTTTGTCTGAACCGAGGAAAGATTACGCTAAAATGAGATTAGGCTCACCTTTGTGTCATACTTAGTTGAGACATCAAATCCTCAATGCAACAATACCAAAGTTCAACAAAAAATATGGCAGTCAACCACGGGTGGAGTTTAGGACCGCTTTCCTATTATACCAGTTATGGTGGGAAGGCCACAAGCCCCACCATCCTTTGGTTTTACACCACATACATTTTTTTTGTGCAGACTCGAAAGTTTCAATTCTATTGGCAAACACCATATCAAGAGTTGCAAAAATAATGGCTATGTCACCACGGGTTGTGAGTCATCCAATTCAGAAATGGATGGGGGCACCTGCCCCACCATCTCTTGGCTGTTTTTTCAACACCCCACTATCTTTGGTTCGTACAACTCGAAAGTAATCAATAGCCGAACAATACCAAAGTTCAACAAAAAATATGGCAGTCAACCACGGGTGGAGTTTCCTATTCAGATGGTGGGGGCCACCGCCCCACCATCTTTGTGTTTCACCCACTACTTTTTTGTCAGACTCGAAAGTTTATCAATGCAACAATACCAAAGTTCAACAAAAAATATGGCAGTCAACCACGGGTGGAGTTTCCTATTCACCTCAACCGTTCAAAACAACCAGCCAATATGGCATTTTGTCCCACCAACGTTTTCTGAAAACATCCACCCATGCTGAGTCAACTGTGAGTCAAAATAAAGAATCACCACTTCTCGTGATATAAAATGAGTCGCCTCACAACCCTCACATTCTTCACAACGCAACCACACACCCAGACTGAGGAGCCACCGAGTAGCTCCCAATCCGTCCCACGTCAGGTTAAGGCTGTGTTCTGACCGTCACATTCCCGGCGGGAATCCCTGGAATCCCCGCCGGGCATTTTACTCTACTGCGATTCGGCAATGTACTTAAACATTGACATCCCTGATAACTCTTTGCTTCGGGAATAGGTAGAATACTTTTCTACCGATTCCCTGGATTCCCGCCGGGAATGTGACGGTCAGAACACAGCCTAAATCAGTGCCAACCACGCAGTCCAGAACCACCCCGGACGCCTGCAAAGCTCGATTGAAGACCATCCGGGTTAACGACTTCATCCCTGACGAGTGCCGGCAGTGCATAGGTCAGTTCCCTCTGTCTACCGTCCAAGCTGTGGTGACGTCATGGCAGCGCCTATTCCGGCTGGTGCCATGACGTCACCGCAGCTCCCAGTGACGTCACCAGGCCAGCCTCCAGGCGGAGACTCGTGCTGCACGTCCACTGAGCTGCCGCCGCCGGTCGGCCTACGGTACAGCCGACTCTGGTGAACGTCTGGTGGGGTCAGCAGGGACGGCGTGTCAACCGAGCCGCTACAGCGACGTCACACAGCAACAGCAAGGTGAAGCCGACGCCTAATGGAATCTGCAGGGGCCGAGTGTCAACTGAAGTGGCACCGAGGCATCAGCAGGCCGTCACCGAGGAAGTACCAGGCCGTCACCGAGGTATTACCAGGCAGTCACCAAGGCATCACCAGGCCGTCACCGATGCTTTATCAAGTCGTCACCGAGGCATCACCAGGCCGTCACCGTCTGTACCGAATGTCCGATGCAGCGGAATCGTGCGGGTTCGGCAGTGAAATGCAGTGATTATGTCAGCCCCGGAGACGGCGATAGGTTACCGCTCCCGACAGGGAAACAGACTGAGCACTGAGCAGGAAGGTCATCAACAGATTAGCATGGGAGAGGAAACAACCTCAGCCAAGGACGCTCCGCGCCCACCGCGGCTCTCTGATCGGCTGATAACCCGGCGCATTGCATGATGAAATAGTTGTCCATGTTAACCGGCGCTTGACCGGGGTCTCAGGCGAACGCCACTGACCGGGATGCTGCCCCCCCGTTATCTGCGGAATCAATGATCGCAGCGACATGCAAGGCGGCGTATGAAAGCTGTCTCATTGAGACGCATCTAAAGGATGCTCGATTTGTTTTTATTGAGGTCACATGTCAGGTCAAGGTCGGGTCAAGGGTCAAAATCGAGGCGGTTGAGTTTAAGGACCATATTTTGCATCCAGAGCGTTTGATTGCCACAATGATCACCTCAAGTGCTTCCAAATGTATAATGCATATTACGCATCCCGCATGAGCAAAAATGAGATTGATGGCAAAGGTCAAGGTCAGGTCACAAAAGGTCACTATCCGAAAAAGAATCGAAAGTCATGCGACACATATTCGAGGGTCTGTTTTATACGTATAATTCGATATTGATAATTATTTTACCATCTGAACTTATCTAAATGAAGTAAGTGTCACGCTCAGGTCAAATTCAGGTCACAAAAGGTCAAAATTGGGCATTTATAAATCTTTACAAAAACACATGTTTCTATTCCAGTTTTATCTTAGAAATAGAGTGCCGTATTTTTCTTTAATTTGTATTAAACTTGTCAAAAAAGCCAAAATACGCAATTTGAAAGTATTACGTATCAGTTACCATACTTGAGAGCCATTACTTTGTTTTGAAATTTGGTTCGTTATTTTTCATATTTGGTTCACCAGCATATATTATGTTTTTTAACACCTTTAAAAGTTTTAATTTTGTGACCATTCTCCCCCAAAAATACGTTTGATTTTTGGGGGGTCAAAACAAAAAATTCACAAATCAGATATTAACATTTTATAGGTCTTAACATTTCTATCTTTTAATGTTTTTGGTTTTACATTTTCGTCAAGACATGGTCTTTGTACAACCTGTTAAAGTTTTAGCTGATTTGATCATCAAACTCGTGTGTTGTGACTTGTGAGATCACAAAATACATCAGTTAACAGACTATAATTAAATAACACAGCTCATACAATACGCGTTCATTTTAGTGACGTCCAAGTCATCATATTCAACAGAAACAGACTCAGCATAGTTTAATACGGCCCGGATACCAATGCGGCGCGAAATCCCACCACCGCAGACGATGGCGGCGCTCCAGTGACACAAAGTGGGGCTGTGATGAGCGTGACGCGGCGATTTAACTGTCGTTTATCAGCGGACAGCAGTGTCCGTTACCAAAGCCGTACATTGAGGCACATATTCCTTCAGAGGGGTCGGTGCCCTCCTTACAAGATAATGCAAGCTAAAATGGTATAATGAAATTTTTGAAAATGATTGTTGTGACTTGTTTTTGTAAACGTCGTAACATGACGAAACCTATTTAACATATATGCGTCCATATTTATTGAAGATGCCTCGGACACCAAACAAACAAAATACTTTTCTGGTTTGCTACAACATAAAGGGAGTGTGTCTACTGTTTAAGAATGTCAACAATATTTTTATTAATGTAAGCAGTAATGTATTGGTTTGATTATTGTATACGATAAAAAATCTGAAACCCCTATGTTTGAATTTTCACTTGTATTACTTTTGTTTGTTTTTGGTTTCTATATCGATTAAATGATCGCCACCACAATAAGATGAAATAAGCTTTGCTAAATGATGCACATAATACAAACAAATTCATACGAACAATATAAACAAATCGTCGAAAAGCAAAATAGCCACCGAGGCTCGGTTCGGCAGCTGCCATCAGCGCTCACGAGTTGTTTTGTCGAAATGCTTTTAGCCGTCGCTAACGATATACTAGCATTTGTAAATTGTATTGATAATTCAATATTAGCAATGCTTCTAAGTTCTTGTAGTTCGGGTGGACGGTTGACCCTCTGGGGTCTACCGTCCACCCCATCGTATTGCTACCAGCCAGTTCCTGAGGTCTTTGGTATATATCAGTACCTGGTGTAAATCTGTAAAAATGAAAGGTATGGTTCAATTCAGAAAATTATGTTCTATAGGTAAACCAGTGTCAATAACCCCAAATAAGCGATTTGAGTAGAGCCACTCCCTTAAACTTCTGATCTTTACCAACAAGACCGACTTGGAAACTTTCAAAGCTTTTACCATTCCTAATACGGTTTACCTACTTATTTTGCTTTTTGCGCATTCTCAGCCCACTTTCATTCTGCTGCCAAAACAGCAGCTCAGCAACCATTTCGCTGCAGCAGCACCAACATCAGCAGCAGCATCGATAACAGTCAGCAAACATGGAATGACCTTTCCAGTCGCCATGAAAACCTCACGATTACCTTGCAGCTAAGAGATCGCAGAATTATTGCTGCAACCGCAACTGGCAACTCACCCCACGTTTAACACACAGTAACATGCTCCATACATCTAGGACATCCAGGGGAATTAAAGGTAATTGCCATTCTTTAACTCCTCCCAATGTTGTACTTTCATTAGTCTGCGAACCAGACTTTTACCGCGTTCCTGAAGAGCAAAGCCGTCGTAACAACATTGCAAACTCAGTAATGACAGCATCAGAAGCCATAACGTACATGTTTCACGATCGCAAAACGTGGGTCGGTCGGTGGCCGAGTGGCTAGCGTATCTGCTTAGTGACTGAAAGGTCTCGGGTTCGAGTCGCTGGCACTCCAGCGCCTGCAACCCCAGCAATCTGCATGCGTGTGTCCATTCCATATGCATCTGTCTCCGTATGCCTGGTGAAAAAGGTAATGGGACAAAAAATAAACGATCGCAAGACCAGCTTCTGCGCGGAGGGTCACCCGCATCTACGAACCTCCACCTCACGCCAACGACTTTCAGAATCCGAAATTGTGTCAACTTGAGTGGTGAATGACACCCAAATGATAATAATTTTCACCTCAAACTCCCCATGTAAGAAGAAAATTTTTCCACTCCTAAACTACAAATTTGTAATATTGATTCTGACAAAAAGACATGACTACAATAATTTAACTCTTCTCTATACTATAAGGTATACAGGACTTCAACCAAAACTACTGCCTTCTACTTAATCTTCCACTCCCATGGGCTTTTATCCCTGGAGAACGGCTCAGGTTGTTTTTCTATAGAAAAACACAATTCTAATGAAGTATTATTTCAAAATAGAAAAAAAACTTCGGTTAAGACTGAAATTTTCCACTCTCAAGCAAAAATGTTATTTTGGGTCACTGACAACCATCGCACGACACAAGCCCTTCTCCCTCCCTTCCCATCCTTCCCAGCTCCACCCCCCACCCTCCCCCGCCAGCGCCGTACACATGTAGGCCGCACCTTCCCCCGCCCAGCACCGCAGACGTTTACACAATCCACGCACATTCCTGGAATCATGTCCGTAAAACGGGCACACGCAGGCGGGCGGCGGGCGGCGGGCGGCGGACAGCGGACAGCGGACGGCGGACGGGGGTTACACCCACGCAGCGTTCGGAGCACGTTGCAGCGCCTGCTACGGCGGCGGCGGCGGCGGCGCAGGTCGCTTCACGCATGGCCTCCAGTCGGACCGACGCCTCCGGGAGGCCAAACAGTTGGGCGGCAGCAGCACACCAGCGCGACTGCAGGGCGCCGGCGGCGGCTTTTTGCGACCAGCTGCACTGACTGGCCGGCGCTGCTGACCTCGCTAGCCGCCGCTGCTGACCTTGGCTGGCCGCCGCGGGCCGGAGGACGGTCCAGGGTCAGCAGCAGCATCAGCATCAGCATCAGCATCAGCAGCGGCAGCGGCAGCGCACAGCGCCGCCGGCGGTCACGAGGTCCCTCCCGCCGCCGCTCCCAGCCGGACCACAGCAGGACCATAGCTGACCTCGCCAGGACCACAGCAGGACCACAGCTGACCTCGCCAGGACCACAGCCGGACCACAGCTGACCTCACCAGGACCACATCTGACCTCGCCAGGACCACAGCAGGACCACAGCTGACCTCGCCAGGACCACAGCTGACCTCGCCAGGACCACAGCAGGACCACATATGACCTCGCCAGGACCACGGCAGGACCCACAGCTGACCCTCACCAGGGACCACAAGCCGGACACAGTTGACCTCGCCAGGACACAGCTGACTCGCCAGGACCACAGCAGACCACAGCTGACTCGCCGGACCACCGCAGGACCACAGCTGACCTGCGGCAGGACCACAGCAGACAATATGACCTCGCCAGGACCACGGCAGGACCACAGCTGACCTCGCCAGGACCACAGCCGGACCACACCTGACCTCGCCAGGACCACAGCCGGACCACAGCTGACCTCGCCAGGACCACAGCCGGACCACAGCTGACCTCGCCAGGACCTCTGACTCTGCAGCAGGACGGGCCTGAAGCCGTGATGGCCATTGATGTGTGCCCCTGCAGAGCTGCTGAGCCGATCGCGTCCCGTCCCGCGTCCCGCCTGCTGTCACATGTTACACGGGCACAGTGCAGCAGGGTGCAGGGCTGATGGGTGACGCCAGGAAGGGAGAAGCGCGAAGTGGGCTCCGCTGTTGTAATAGGTTGCGCAGAAGGAAACCTTGGGGTCGACTGACTGACGGCGCATCGGTCATCTGTGACCCTGTTGATATGGCCAGTTTTAACTGGTTTGAAAGGGTAGACTCCTAAAAGCTAAGTAGACCTCCTAGTCCTAAAAGCGGATTAGTTGGATTCGGGTGCTGTAAGTATTCCTGTCCGGAGCTGGGAAGTAAGTGTGTCTCGCCCGTCTGCGGAGATTTTACGCCTCCTCTTGAGCGCGGTTATTGCTGGCGAGATATGCCCACTTACATGCAGAGGCGCAACCAGGGGGTGGGGGGCATACGGGCCCGTGAACCTTTTTTGCAGCCGTTTTAAAACTGGTGAACCTAGAAACTAGATCATCATTATGACCTTCAAAAAGCAAATACAAAACTGACTTTTGGCATTGCAGCCAGGCCAGCCTGAAACTCAAGAACGGCTGGGACGATTTTTTCTCTTCAAAACGCACAATTCGATACGGTGCATGCGATTTCATCAGCCGTTTCCAAACCGGTGACTCTGGATCATCGTTATGTATTTAAAAAAAGGTATTACAGCCATCCTGAAACTCAGAACAGTTAAGACCATTTTCGTTAAAAAGGCACCATTCGATTTGGGGTAATGCGATTTAATCAGCCGTTTCAAGCCGTTTGGGTCATGGATCATCGTTATGTCAACAAACATATTTGACAACTGGTGACCCTCTATCATCGCTGGCTTCAAAAGGCAAAAAACAAAACAAAAACAAAACAAATGTATTGCATGGCCAAACTGAGGCTCAGGAACGGCTGGGACGATTTTCTTTCAAAAGGCACCATTCGATTCGGTGTGTGCGGTTCCATCAGCAGTTTCAAGACTGGTGACCCTGGATCATGGTTATGATTTTCAAACACTGATAATAATCGGAATAATATCCCACTGCTTTCGAGTATGGATTATTTGTGTTAGGATATTATGGCGACGACTAGCGTGTGGCTAGGTTTACAGTTCCGCGAAATATGAGAAGATCAATGTACTCGCTGTTTACGTAAGGCATGCACAATTGCTGACTCCTACGCTCAAGTTCAAATATAGGAACACCACCCTACTGGCTTTCTTTCTAGTGCGCTGCCGACTATCTCTCAATATTGCATAATATGTACCTACAGGAGGGGTCCTTATTGGGTCCGCAATGGTGAGACTGAGGCCCCTTCGTGGTCCAACCCTTAATACCCTTAAGCCGTGCCTCCTCCCTCCCCTTGCAAAAANATGAAGTTTGCCCATTTTTGGTTAAGATGTTCTATATAATAGATTGTTCTTAAAATGAAATAGTTCCAAAAATGGGTCCAAATTACCATCATTCACCTGACTGAATGCCATGTCTTCTGTGTGTGGATCCTCAGGAACTGTGGGAACTGAGCTGCTGACTTCTGCATGTTGCTGTACCTATTGTCCAATGTGTCCTAACATGTGTGATACTTAACACGTTTTGTACCTACAGTGAGCCTCGAGACGCAGTACAGTTAAATCCCCTGAAGCATTTTATCTTGATTTATGTGTACCCCTTCCAAAGCTGTCTGCCCTATGTTTCTGACTAGTTTACATGTTGTTTACATTAATCTTATCTCTAAGGAATAGCCCTTTGAGTGGTGGTAGGGGCAGGGTTGTTGTCAAAACTCACCCAGTGATATCATTTTTTTACTAGATTGTCAATTATTTAATATGTAAATCAAAAGATGGGGACAATTTGTTCATGTCATGAGATGGATTGGATCTGCAAATTAATTTGTCAATGGCATCAGTCTTGAGCCACTAAGTGTTAAAATGAGAGCAAAAAAGAGTGTGGATAACCATATTTGGCTTCATGTAGGGTGGCCTTCCCATTTCTCCAAACATATTTAATGACTGGAGAATAGACTGATCTGTTTGCTTATTAATGGTAAGTCCTCACAATGGATCATTTTACACCATTCCTAGGTTAAAAATCATTCCAGCACTTTCATTAGCTGTTCCAATTACTGCTATCTGGAGTAAATTACTAGGTTATGTAATTTATATAATATTCATTAGGATGCATTTAAATAAATCATCCAGCTCTACAAAAGTACTAGTTTAAAAGTACACAAGCCTGAAAGTAGCCTAGATATATTTGGTTTAGTAGTTTGCAATAGTAGGGTAGGTTGATAGCTTATGCACAATCTCAATGTGTATTTTTTGCCTGTGCCCCTGGCGAGCCTCTGTATGACAACTTGCCATGGTGGTGTCAAATTGACCTCCTGCCCATCTAACTAAACAAACTTGGTGGTAGAAAGATGCAGAACATTGGGTCTGGAATCTCTTGGAATGGATATTCAAGGTTGCATTTTTGGCTCAGATCAATATGGTTGTCATCAGAGGTAAATTTCCCTGTTTTAGGTCTGAGCTTCAAACAGTCCCAAATATCTTGGGAAGTGGGAACTGTGGCTAATGAAGCAAAGTTCCTGAAAAAATGTCATTGCCATTGATCTGCATTCCCTCAAATTTTAGCTCAGGTCAATAGGTCTCCTCTCCAGAGGTCAACAAGGCATTTTGTGTTAAATTGTTTCTTGCAAGTAACTTTACCTTTTCCAGATCTATTATTAAACACCATTGTGTTAGTCTTGCCAAGGTGCGCTGAAACAATAATTGTGACCTGGCTTGGTCAGCTTAAAAAATTGCCTCCTGTCGAGGTCATTTGGTGACCCAGGTAGGTTATGTGGCATAGGGGGAATGTGTCAACAGTGGTGTCATCTGATTTTGTCTATCTTTGTAAAGGTAATAAAGAGCTCTTTAGCGAAAACCAGTTGCTGGATATGACCTCAGATGATGTTTGCTGGAGGTCAAGCTTGAGCAACAATTGTGTTGTTAATCTAGTAACGGAGTTAAAATAAACATTGATTCTGAAAGAATTAGCTTGATCCTAATGCATATCTCTGATAGGGAACCACTAGTGCTAACCCCGTCCGCTCCGCTGGATTGATCTATGCATACAGACTTGCATGTTTACGTTTTTTATTGTCATATAATCCAAGGGCTCACTCTACTCACCCATCAAGGGATCGCTTGTTTGTGGGACAGCGTATAGTCAAACTTCAAATTCCACCCATCAGAGGGCGGACGGCGGTATTATCAGTGGAAGTTATGTTGTGTTATTTGTCAGTGTGGTCAAATTCACAGATCTAGGGGAATGGAGGATGCCAGATTTGCTTGTTTGATCACATATCTTTAGATGCAAGAGTTGTCCTGGTCTAAAAACTTGACAATTATGCTAAATTTGCATGTGCTAGACACCCCACATTTTATGACATCTAATTTGGAAACATTGCATAATTTTGGCATTCTTCCCCCTAACTCTTTGAATTTGGCCACATATTTTGTATTTGTTCTAACACAGTCAGAATCTTTAGTTGTAGGAGAGAATGGTTTGATGTTGGGAAATGTGGTGAGCAGAATATATACACACATGATCTGCAAAATGATTTCTGAGATACTATTCAATGCTAATGTGTCGAAACTTCATCACCTTTCATACCTACTTATAATATGTATAAGGAAAAAGTTGGATGGTAAACAGACAGATGACAGACTTTCTTTAAATAGTAAGTTGGATTTGTGTTTTTTACCATTAACACCCAAATAGCTTTACCAAATTTGGCGGCGGTGTGCGCCGTCGTTTCCCCGCTATTATCGAAAAGCCTTTAGGGGTCAACATGACCCCACACAAATCTTTAAAGGGTCAAATGATCCCACAAACCTCGGGGGAGGGGGGTAATAATGACATCTTACACACCAGGACAAGGTGTGTGGAGTTCAACTTATGAGTGGTTTTATTTTGTGGTTTTAGTTACGAGCGAGCGCGAAGCGCGAGCGAGTCCGCATGAATACGGGATTTGTATATCTTAGGCAGCGGCCGACCCGACGGTAACGCTTTTCAGAAGCTTATATCTTAGGAATGCCACATCCGATTGACAAGCGGCCCAGGAGTGAATTATGATTTACTGAATTTCGTCCCAGAGTGGTGCAACCTGCATCCGAAGGGAGGTACAACTTTTAAAAATTGTAAATTGCGTTAAATTTGAAAGATGTCCCTTACTCATGTCTTAGTGTTATTTGTCCTTAATTGACAAAACCATTGTTAATGCTTATATAAAAACCAGCTAACATCTGCGTTCAAGCGCTGTTCCATGCACGCTAGCGCCGCTAGTAGCGCTTTTCGTTCTCCATGTCAACCAGGCGTCAGCCAATGAAAAGCCAGAAAGGGATGACGTTACGATATGAATCGTGCGAGCCCATGCGTAAATTTCTATTATTTCCGTTAGTGAAAAAGCACAGAAACGGCGAAAGCGCGAGCAGATTGTTTCAATAGTGGCACATGAGTCAAATCAAACTTGAAATGCCAACCAAACTCATTTTTGGCCTCTGTTTCTTTCACAACCCATTGCCCACTTGTGTGTGATCAGTGTGTTAAATTTCAGCAGATTAGGTGAATGAAGGATGCCAGATTTGCTTTTTTGAATCACATATCTTAGAGTAGGAGGGTCTGGGTCTAAAAACATGACAATTATTGCCTAAATTTGCCATGTGTTTTAGCTACACCCCACATTTTATACATCCATTCTGGAAACCTGCATAATTTTGGCATCCTTCCCCCGAAACTCTTTGAATTGGCTAACTGGTGTGTATGCCGACTGTAGGCTTCGCCATCGTCATTGTTCTGCCCCGTCGTAGTTTGCCGCGAATCTGAACGCCGTACAACCTGGCCCGACCACCACTGCTTTCTCGCCTCCAATC
Source organism: Semibalanus balanoides (assembly GCA_014673585.1). Taxonomy (NCBI): domain Eukaryota; kingdom Metazoa; phylum Arthropoda; class Thecostraca; order Balanomorpha; family Balanidae; genus Semibalanus; species Semibalanus balanoides. The sequence continues at coordinate 125,718 of VOPJ01014057.1, forward strand.
ACAGGATCAGTGTCTGACCCAGGTGCTGACCCAGTGCTTACCCATCCAGTGTTTTGATTGATGGATATACAATTACTTGTGTGGAAAATGAAAATTATGTTACCCCAAAAATATTGTCTTAGGGCAGCGTGGAAATGAGCGGAAGTTTCAGGAAAATGAAGAGTAATTTTTTAGCTTAACCGCGCCCGACTGGGCCTCTGCATTTGCCTTCGCCAAAGGAACTTGGGGGGGGGGGTTTGAACACCCCTCTAACTCGGCTCCCATGGCACGTAGACCAGTGTAGGGACAAAAACATGTTGCGAACCCGTTATCAAAAAATCATGCCCCGAAAACTATTTCAGACTTTTTTTCGCTCACGTTCAAAACTCAGGTCAGCTAGAGGTCATCGAAGTGTCAAAAATTTCAAGTTTTAGGAACATTCGCTCCAGAAACCCCCAAATATCTCGAAACTATGCTAATCTAGAAACAAACGTTAAAAAAAAACTATCGCTAGCATTGAAATTTGCAATCGCAATGTATGTCCTCAAAAATTGACCTCAGGTCAATAGTTTAGGCCTCAAAGAGGTCATTAAAGTCAAAAAAGCTGAATTTTGGCAAAAAATATTTTCGTGAATTACTTCTTACCTAACAAAGATAACGCCATACTGTTAACGCCATCGTGTTTGTCTCGTCAAGGCGCTTTGAAAGTATGTCAATTTGATCATGTTAGGGTCAACTTAAAAAAAATGACCTCAGGTCAAGCAAGTGGTAACCCAAGTTAGTCATGCTGCATATTCAATAGATGTGTCTTAACGAGACAAACACCACTGTGAAAGTTGCAGTTCCTCTATCTTCAATTATGGCCAGCATTATTGACGAAAAGGTGTTGATGACCTGCGGGATACCTCAGATGACCCCGTTATGTTCCCTGAGCAAAACTTGCACTTGGATCATACATAATATCATATGATAACATCATCCAGAAGGAAATGGACTGATATCGTCACAAAGGGAAAGCATTTGATTATTTCTCCATTGACTTATAAGGGTGGAATCGCAAAATTGACCCGACCTAAGTGTTCACCGATACAAAAAATCCAAAATATAACAATTTTGGGGGGCAGATACTAATGACTTAATGAATCCTGAAAGTTTAATATCGATCCCTTTAAAACTGTAGTTATTGCACGACCGCAGAACGTTTTGTAGTAGGTTTCACTTGACCTGACCTGGTGACCTGACCTGACCTGACCAGAAACTTGGAATTTCGCAAAACTGTCCGGAAAGGAATCAGTGAATAACTATGCCAAAATTGGCGGCGCTACGCGCCGCCGTTTTTTCGTTATCTTGATAAAACATGAGGGGGGCTTCAAAACCCCCCCCCCATGGGGCGCGGTTAAGTCAAGAAAATGAAAAAAAAAAAAAGGTTAACCCATCTGACCGCTGCCCCTCTCCTCCATCACATGCGTGGTGACCCTTTGCCGACCCATCTGACCGCTGCCTCTCCTCCGCCGCAGGATGTACCGTGCTCCCGGAGTACTGCGCGGCTCGGCGGCGGCGGCCCGCCACCTGGCCCGCTGGTACGCCAAGGACGTCCGCTTCGGCGGCGACGTGCGCGCCTCGATGCTGCAGGGAGTCGACATCCTGGCCGACGCCGTGGCCGTCACCATGGGACCCAAGGTACGGCGTGCATCACGCTCCCCCGCGCTGGTGACCGGAATGGCCATCAGTGATGAGAGGAATATGATGGTGTAGTGCCATGGAAACGGAACGATATCGATTGGGCTGTATTATATACGCCCAGTGTTAGTGCATCGTCAGGAAGACTGTTGTTGCTGTCCCCCGGAGTGTCTGGCGCTGCGTCCTGTGGCAGCCTCAGCGTGCCAGGGAGGGATACTATCAGTGCGCCTGGCGGGTGTTCAGCTGGCTGGGGGTCTCACTGGCGCCATATGACCAGACTCTCTCTTCAGGGCCAGGGGCATATCGCATCTGTGTTGTTCTCATTTTATGTTGATTTGTCTCATGCACCACTATTGAAGCACATCTGCTAGCGCTATCACCGCTTCTGCGATCTTCCGCTAGCGGAGATAGCCTCTTCGCAGGCTCCATGCTTCCTATCATGACATATTAATTTTCTGGCTTTTCATTGGCTGACGCCTGGTTGCCCTAAAAAGGGGCACCACAACCCTATTGCCAGCATTGAAACGATGCTCTGGTTAATTACCATCGTAATTTTGCGCAGGACTGTTGCCAAGTCAGTCGGCACATGGCTTATGTTTGGACTGATGCGTAACGTGTCTGGTTTTTGTCACTTGTCAGGGCCGTAACGTGATTCTGGAGCAGTCGTGGGGCTCGCCGAAGATCACCAAGGATGGCGTGACGGTGGCCAGGGCGATCGAGCTCAAGGACAAGTTCCAGAACATCGGCGCCAAGCTGGTGCAGGACGTGGCCAACAACACCAACGACGAGGCCGGCGACGGCACCACCACGGCCACGGTGCTGGCGCGCGCCATCGCCAAGGAGGGCTTCGAGAAGATCAGCAAGGGCGCCAACCCCACCGAAGTCCGCAAAGGTGGGTAGGCGCCATCCGGCCGGCCATGCTCGTTGTCTTCTCGTGGTTACTTTGTTTTGGGGACTAGAGAGGTGTTTATGTCCTCCCAGATTCAGACTGGCGCTGCGTCTTCCGGCGGCGTCGGCACGAAGCGGAGGTAGATCAATCGGGTGTCACCAACCTTGGAGAGTCCAGCACAGCTCCTCTGCTGGGTCCTCCCTGAGGTGCACCGACAAATGATGCTAAATGCATTACAATATTTTGCTCATGTGTGTTGAACTTTTCAGTGGTGTCTTGCTGGAATCTGCAAAAGCATTGGGTTTACACTAGACTAGGTAGGATTTTTTAGTATCGGCCGATATTTTTGCCGATAATAAACGGTCTTGCGTCGATGCCTTAACTATACTTATCTTAAAGGGACTGTCCCACCTTTTCAAAAGTTCTCAAATGTACTCCGCATGTGGTGCTAAATATTAAGTAATTGCTGTCGAACACGATTATTACATTTTTTTCTCACTAACAGTGCTTAATTTCATTAAAAAATACGTTTTTAATATTTGGGCTGATGACGTCATATGAAGGATTTTTGGGAAATAGAGAAAACCTTCATGCTGCTATATGTATGACTAGTGTATGGCTTATGTACAGCCAAATGTTTAAAAAACAAGCGTAGACTTTCACACAAACATTGGGTAAAGAGAGATGACGACATCGATTAAAGAACCCTAATTGCTAATACACTATGGGTTCTCTGTTGGAGATGTCAAAACCAAACTCAAATTTCTTGTGATTCGAACCTCAGTGTTGTTTAACTTTATACCATCACATACATAATTCAATGGCAAGCACGGAAAATGGCTATCTCAACTCAAATATAATGTTAAGGTGGGACAGTCCCTTTAAGTCAGACTCGCAATCGTTAGCAAAAAAAAAAACGCTGCATTATGCACGTCGAAAGAATAAGCATTTAAAATAGATGCTATGAATTGCTTGAGGTGCTCTGCTGTCATGATCGGTTTATTGTTAATTATTGGGGTTGCTTTAGAGATAGGAAATACAAAATGCCATCAATAAAGCTGTAACTCATTTGTTTCATCCTCCTAGTCCCTGATGTCGTATTTTATAGGTCATATATTATGCCGATGCCAAGCTGGCCTGTGCCGACACCATACTAATACACGCAAAGCTGGTTACCGATACCAAGTTTTTTCCGAAAAAAAAATCCAACTCTAGTTTAGGCAGCGCATGTCACTGGATGCGTTGCTATGTGGCGGACTGACCAAGATTGCTCTTCTCACAGGCGTGATGCTGGCTGTGGAGGCGGTGGTTGGCGAACCTGAAGACCATGTCGAAGGCGGTGACGACCCCTGAGGAGATCGCCGCAGGTTGCTTCCATCTCGGCCAACGGCGACAAGAACATCGGAGACCTCATCTCCAGCGCCATGAAGAAGGGTAGGTGATTGGCCTGAACCGGCCCTCCTCACTGCAGATATGTGTTCAGTTGGTCATCTTATTTCGTAGGACCATTTAGTAGTTCTTTCAAAATGGACCGTATTTAAAGGGAATATAGCACCTTTAACATTAGTTTTTAACTGAGATAGCCAGATTGTCTGATGTACTGAGAAACCTCTAAATCTGAAATTTTTCCTTCCAAAACGACCTAGTTACTGAGTTTAACGGGCAAAAACCGTTGTCATATGTGGTCATATTTCAACGTCACAAATCCCGTGACGTATCGCATTACTCATCAGTAGTTACTCCACTGTGATTTTCCACCGCATTGCTCCTTTTGAACCGTCCGCCAGTTGATTTCAGTTACCTTGCGCCGTCACTCTACCGACGAAGGTATTGGACTATTGAACAATTGAACCATGAATGTAAATTTTCTTGCAGTTTTGCATTGGATTTTACAATAAAAAAAATTAATGCACTACAATGGTCTTGAAAGGCCTAACTGTTTGATGAAGGTTAAGCTCAACCAGGGTAGCTGCAATATTATCCGCAATAGAAGCATATTCATTTACTAACTAATGTATTTCCACTCGAATGCAATGGGCAAATTCACTGGTGATATGGTTATAAATAAATATTTTATGTCAAGTGTGAACCGATTTTCCAATTAAATTTACCCAAGAATACTATGTGAGTGACAAATGTGATGATGGGTGGCTGAGGCAATGTTCATGCAATACATCAACAAATATAAGACAGTTTTGTGTGGTTTACGAGAAGTTTGTCTTTCCCACAACAAAACATGATTGGCCCATAAACTTTTTTTGTGTTGAACAAATTATTTTTTTTTATTTCAATTTTTGGATTTTTCCCAATTTGAAAAATAATACCAGACAAAGGGTCTTCCAAAGGGCACAACTGTTGATGGGTGTTCCTTACCGTTATGCTAATTATTCTCCGCCAATAGAAGCATATGCAGTCTAACTAATGAATTTCATTCAATGGGCTAATCACCATTGGACAAATCACTCTGCGTGTGCGATATAGTTGTTAATAACTATATTGTCAATTATAAGTTTGATTTCCTATTAAAAACAATTTACCTAAAAGATGCTTAGAATAAGGACCCTAGTGCAAAACATTAACAACATTGTAATCGCGTCTCCAGATATATTTGCGAGTCAGGAACCAGCGAACCGCAGGTGTTTACGTTTTTACCGCATCTGATTCAAGGAAGCGATTTTTGCCGTTCCCGATGCCTCCTGCTGACGTCACAACTTCGCTTTTGGTGACGCAATATTTGACTTATGACCGGTCACATGTAAACATATGACCTATTTTTCAAATTACAAGCAAATTACTAACTTGTTTTTCGCAAAAAATGCAATGCCAGGAACCCGTAAGGGGCATTCTTCTCCATCATTCTACATACTTTTCCCAAGGTGCTATATTCCCTTTAAGCAAAAGTATTATTAACTATCATAGTTACTTATGAGTTTGGACACCAGTAGACGATTTGTCGTCTTTCATCGTGCATTTATGTCATCACGGGTCCAGTTTCCTGTGCTAATGTTCACTGTTGGCTGTTTGTTTATCTGCGGCTACGGTTGCCGGCCTCCTAGGTACATCGGCGCTGCGTCTGGCGACAGCGTCGGTCGGACGACGGAGGGACAATACAGGGTGTCGCCTAACCTTGGAGGGTGCGGCACAGCTCCTCTGCCGCACCTTCCTGAGGGGCACCAACACACCGCCGCCGGCGGGAGCGTCTGACGGCCCTGCTGTGTGTCTGTGGCGTCACTGTGACTGACTGGTGTGACGCGCAGGTGGGCCGTGACGGCGTCATCAACCGTGAAGGACGGCAAGACGCTGAACGACGAGCTGGAGGTGATCGAGGGCATGAAGTTCGACCGCGGGTACATCTCGCCCTACTTCATCAACTCGACCAAGGGTAAGTCGGATCAGATAACTGCTCTATATCGGAATATTTCAACCTGCAGCTTGGTGATCAAGCTGCAGGTTGAACTGGATACTGACTGTTGATATTGCTAGCCTAGAACATCTATTTATGCATTTTTGACTGCAGAATTTGGTAGGCGGCAGGCGTATATTGGTGAGCATTTTGTTGCTGACGCCTGACTAGCAGGTTCACAAATACACGTTGATATGTTGTGGCTAAGGCCTGGCAAGTCCTCCCAGATTCAGACTGACGCTGCGTCTTCCGGCGGCGTCGGTACGAAGCGGAGGTAGATCATCGGGTGTCACCAACCTTGGAGAGTCCAGCACAGCTCCTCTGCTGGGTCCTCCCTGAGGTGCACCAACAATGCTCCAGACTATAGCAGTCTTCTAAATGTAGCTTCCGTTCATCTTCGCGGGCCGTGCTCCTGGTGTGCCTTGCCGTAGTCCTGCGATGACCTGCTCCTGCGATATGGCCCCGCGTGAGTCGGCTGTGACCTCTCTCCGACCGGCTATGCCCCGCTGTGACCGCTGTGTTTCCCTCGCGGCAGGCGCCAAGGTGGAGTACCAGGACGCGCTGGTGCTGCTGTGCGAGAAGAAGATCTCCAACATCCAGCAGATCATCCCGACGCTGGAGCTGGCCAACACGGCGCGCAAGCCGCTGGTCATCATCGCCGAGGACATCGACGGCGAGGCCCTCACCACCCTGGTGGTCAACCGGCTCAAGATCGGTCTGCAGGTGCGTTCCGGGACCCTGTGGCGCGTCCGGGGCGGGACGGGTCTCCCTAACGCTCCCGCCGGTCCGACCAGCCGCCGGCGGGGTGAACGTGGGAGATAGATTATACAGAGTGTTCTCAGGATCGGCCGCTCGGCAGTCCGTAGCCTGTGGCCTGGGATAACGAGAACCACAAGTTAGCTATCACAACAGTGCAAATGGTATCATAGTCGTTTGATCGCCGGTTTTCAATTATCGAGCCATCGCTCAATGTTTGAGTGTTTTTTCTAGTCTGGCGGACGAAAGCATCACCGAAATCCACGACTCGTGTGTGCAGAGTTGCTGTTGTAACGTGGCTTTCCGTGTCTACACAGGTGGTGGCGGTGAAGGCGCCTGGTTTCGGCGACAACCGCAAACACACCCTGCAGGATATGGCCATCGCCACCGGCAGCGTCATCTTCGGCGACGAGGCCTCCACCATCAAGCTGGAGGAGGTGCAGCTGTCCGACCTCGGCCAGATCGGCGAGGTGCAGGTCACCAAGGACGACACGCTTATGCTGAAGGTTAGTCGCTGGCGGGGTCATCAGGGGAGGAGGTGCGGGTGGGCGAAGTGTTTCCTCCCATATTCCCTGGCGCCGCGACTTCCGGCGGCGTCGGTTGGACGTGGAGGTACAGCATCGGTGCAGCTTACCTCGGCGGCGGCTCGGCATAATCCAGTGTTGATCCGTCACCGAGGGACACCAACAGCCAGCTATTGGCATTCGTGATTGTATATGTCATTCGTGATTGTATTGATGCCAGTAGTTTGGCTAGTATGGTCTTCATGTTTTTTGGGATGTTGTAATGTCTTCAGACTTCAACTCGTACTCGTCAATCACCAGTTCATCTTCTGTATCGAATCATTAAAGGTCAACAAATGAGTTTTTGCCACTGTTAGGGCATGCGAAGATCTTAATACGTCTTCATGCTGTAAGTTATACTGACGCTCTGCGTCTTTCCTTACAGGGCCGCGGCAACAAGGCAGACGTGGACCAGCGATGCGCCCAGCTCAAGGACCAGATCGAGGAGACCAACTCTGAGTACGAGCGGGAGAAGCTGCAGGAGCGGCTCGCACGGCTCGCCTCCGGGGTCGGAGTCCTGAAGGTCGGCGGCTCCAGCGAGGTACGTACTGCGATACCAGGATGCGTAGAGAGGACCGTACTCTCCCTAACGCTCCCGCCGGTCCGACCGGCCGCCGGCGGGGTGAACGTGGGAGATAGATTATACTGAGTGTTCTCAGGATCGGCCGCTCGGCAGTCCGTAGCCTGTGGCCTGGGATATCGAGAACCACACTGCCGGTTTACGCGGCTCTAGTCGAGTAGTCTGGGTGTTTGTCAATATTGCTTCCTTGTGAAGCCTTGTGTTCGGGGAGCTGTGTTTCATATTTGGTGGATGATATGACAGTCTTAGTTGAAGCAGCTTTAAAGTCCAAAATCGCGTCTGCAATCGTGAATCATCAATATATTTATGATACAACCGGTTTTTGTAAAGCCCACCATGAATGCCACTTTCAATTCCGTACGTCTCTAACCTTCTCGTCTGCCCGCCAGGTGGAGGTGAACGAGAAGAAGGACCGCGTGACTGACGCGCTGAACGCCACGCGCGCTGCCGTCGAGGAGGGCATCGTGCCGGGCGGCGGCGTGGCTCTGCTGCGCTCGGCCGAATGCCTGAGCGCCGTCAAACCCGCCAACGACGACCAGAAGACCGGTGAGTGAGCAGCAGCCCGACCCGACCCGCGCTTCCCCGTTGAACTCGAGGTTCTTCTCCCGACGCCCCTGCCGCTCTGAACCACTCGTGAGACGGCCGGTGAAAGGCGAGATACGATCACAGCTGTGGATAGCGTCGGTCACCAGGCTGGCCTGGCATTCCGGCCGGCGCCCTGGACTACAGCATGTGTCACGAGACACTTGTGGCCCGATATGTGTGGCTGGTCTTGTTCGTTCTTTGATTGTGAAGGAACATGCGTGTCATTTTGCAATTTCTTCTGTTGCGTTTTATTGTCAAAATGTCGGGCTAAGCTACATAACTGACTGAAAAATGGTGCGGCCTCCACTTGACTAGATGTTGCATACTGTAACCATAGTATGTTCGCACCGTGCACCCGCGAAGCAGAGTGGCTGCGCTCTCGACTGCCATCAGGCTCCCTTTCCACCGTGTCGTTCCATAACGCCTCCCCTCGCATGTGCCCACAGGCGTGGAGATCGTCCGTCGCGCGCTGCGCATGCCGCTGCAGACGATCGCGGCCAACGCCGGCGTGGACGCCGCCATGGTGGTGGCTCGCGTGCAGGAAGCCTCGCCTGAGATCGGCTACGACGCGCTCAACGACGAGATGGTCAACATGATGGAGCGCGGCATCGTCGACCCGACCAAGGTCAGTGTTGGGTTCTGGGTCGACCGGGGTCAGATGGCTGTGAGCGGAAAGGTTCGTCGGACGGCCGGGTGACGTCGGGTCTGAGGCTGGCGTTGTGTGCTTAGGTGCATCTGTGGTTGTTTCGTGTCTAGACTGTCGTTTCATGGTAGTTTTCTGTAGTGAACGAATGATCATTGAAGACTTGCGATATCTATTCTGTGCAGTCTTTTTGTACCTGGCAGCCGTCTGGGTGCACTCGCCGAGTACCGTGTGTGGGCCAACTTTGTCATTTATTCTCGCCGACGCCCCTGCCGCTCTGACACCCGTGAGACGGCCGGTGAAAGGCGAGATAGATCACAGCTGTGATAGCTCCGGTCACCGGCTGCCTGGCATCGCCGGCACCCTGGACTACAGCATGTCACGACACTTCATTCATCCTCTCCCTTCCCACTGTCCTTTCCTGCTCCCTCCGTTCTGCACTGTTTCCCGTCGTAATCGTAGCTTGCCCGTGCTGTGAGCCGGCGCGACTCGGCTGGTACTGACTTCCACCGTCTTCGCTCGTCAGGTGGTGCGGACGGCGCTGACAGACGCGGCCGGTGTGGCCTCCCTGCTCACCACCGCAGAGGCTGTCGTCTGCGAACTGCCCAAGGATGACAAGGCAGACGCCGGCGGCGGTATGGGTGGCATGGGCGGTATGGGAGGTATGGGTGGCATGGGAGGAATGGGCGGCATGGGCATGTAAGGATCTGAGGGTTCATCCAGGCTCATTTGTATCTCATTTGTCATCCGTTAGTGCCGTTAAATGTGATCGTGTTTGACTACTCAGTGCGGGCAGCAGAGCCGGCCGTTGCAGGGATTGGCTGCGCAGCTCCCGCTATAATATTACATATGCGTCGAGTGTTTGTATGCTCTGTTCTGCCAATTTGTCCTGTATACCTGAGCTCTGCGCGGGACACTACCAAGCGAGTGAGGATGAAAGGACGCGCCTTTCTTTGTTCAATGAACAAGAAAGTGCATGGTTGTGCGTATGTGCGTCGAAACGTTTTTTCATTGTTTATAGAGAGTTAAATGCAATGTGTATTCTGTCCGTGCCTCGTGCCGGTCACCAAGGCCCCCCACTCAGTCAGTGCGAAAGGAAGAAAAGCGCGTACTTGTGTGCGCGCTCTTCGTAGTATTGTGCAGACTTGTGCATCTCGTATGCCTGCCCCTGTCGGTTCTACGAAGTAAAGCTACGTGAGTATGAAAATAATAAAACATGCTTGTGTGTTTGTGCGCCGTTGAGCGGCATTTTTCGATATTGTTTCTATTGACCTAATATGCATTATTTGACGTATGTCCGTGCCTCGCGCCGGGCGCAGGAGCTGCTTCGCTAAGTCAGTACGGGAGGAGGAGTGTGTGCTGGTGTGCGTGTGTATGCCGTTTAGCGACCTTTTTGTAGTGTATGTATGAACGCTCTCTCTGTATGTCCGTGCCTCGCGCGAGGCACCACGGGTTCTGCGCAGCCAGTATGACCAGGAGCCGGAGTGTGCTTTGCGCATCACTCCGGAGTGAATGCGTGTGTGTGTGCCGTTGTTGAGCGGACCAGTACGGGCCGGCGGCGCGCGCGGCTCCCTTCCGTCCCGGGCCGTTATATCACGGCAGGCCTGCTCGCCCGGGGCCGGAGAGACCCGCCGCCCCCACCAGTCAGGCAGACTGTGTTCTGTTGCAATCCATCATGTATGATCTTGCCGATTGCGCGGCTTCGCCCAAAGCGCGGCTTTGCCTAAATACATATTTTGTACCGTTGCGGTTGTGTCGGCTGAAAAAACGTTCGGAGTTAATGGGGAGCAGACTCAGGTTGTGGGCATCTGTAAATAACCGGGCTTCTGGATAAAAAAGTGATGCGCATCTACGTAAACTGGACAATATATCAGGATAACGCGGGGCGTGGACGATTCGAAGTCTAATGTGAAAAGGGCAATCGTCCTATCGACCGGCGGCTTAGCCGTGGCATGACGGTGTCTTTGACGATGATGGGGCAAGCGGGCGCAACATACAATTATAGGGGGGGGGGGGGGGCAAAGTTGTCTAGTTTACCGCTGGAAGGCAACAGGGTTGGCAGCCCCCTCAATGGTAGTTGGCCCACTGACCAAAGGCACGGGCAAAAAGTCGACGGCGCAATCTGTGCGCCTCCACAAACCATGGAGGGCACCCCTAATGCTTAAAAGCATCCCAAACTTGAATTTATTTGTAAGGGCGCCCTCAGAACGTGATGAGGCAATACACACCGAATCCGAGGAGGGCGCTTCAAATCCGGGGAGGGAGACCTTGAGCCTGAAAAGCATCCCAAATTTCGGAAAGGTAACTCGGAAGTGCGCTGTCAATCTCAAATCTCGATGAAATCTATATAGAACTTGGGAATAATACATTTATTTATTTATTAGACGTCAATGACGCCATTTTTGGTGAAAACGACTAAATGTTGAAAAATACAAGTAAGACGATCGGTTTTTAAACAAAAACCCGCCCATTACAAATTCAAAAGGGGTAAAACGTCCCAAAAGAAAAAAAGGGGATGGCATTCTCTTCCAAATGCTATCCCCGATTTGCGTAATTTGGGTTTTTACCCAAAAATGAACAAAACTATTTGGTTCGGCAAGAAAATACTAGCGCCCTCGGGTGCCCCAAATAAGCCGCCCCTGGCTGCACTGCAGCCCCGCCCCCGGCGGCGGCCCCCAATGAAAATTCCTGGATACGCCACTCGGACCTGCAATTTGTCACACGCTGCGCCCATGAGTTGGCCTTTGAGCTCTGAGGTGGGGAAGCTGGCGCAAGGGTAGACATCAAGCCGTCTACTTCACGAGTCCCTAAGCCCCGGCATTGGGTTGGGGTTCGCCTCCGGCGGGTGCCCTGCAGAGCATCCATCACACTCCTTCCCGCATCGTTCCTCCAAAACCAGGCGGCCGTATGAGTGAGAACTGTATTTGACAAGAGGTAAGGTGGGTATGCTCATCACGCACACGCTCATGCCCCAACCGTCCGCGCTGCGCCTGCGCACGCCAGCCGTGACGTCACTCAGCAGCAGCCCGTGACCAGCACCGAACAGCGGCAATCCCAGAGACAATCCATCGCCAATCCTCACCCGCCGCGACAATCCGCTGAAAAACGAGTGGACACGGGCGCACCCACCCGGGAGTGAAATCGGTCAGTTGAGCCGCGATTTCGAAATGGGGGAGCGGTGCCGAGTGGAGCACGGACCACATCGTACGTACCACGGCACACTCTCCACTGTCGGGTCCGGCCGCGAGATACGCCGACGTTCGGCAGACCGGCCTCAGTCGCGGGGAGAGGGCGGGGGAGGGGTGGCTTTAGAAGGAGCGGGCGGCGCTGCAGAGCCCCCGAGCTAGACCCGAGGGCAGGGAGAGTGGATGACGGGGCAGCTAGCAGCCACCCAGCGTACCACCCAGCTCTCTGAGTTAACTTCAGATACCAACAGACGGCGTCCACCCTGAAACGGATCTCCTCGGCCTGCAGAGAGACTACCAGCCGCGGGCGGGGGAGCGACGCAGAGCCAGAGCGGCAGAATTACTGGAATGTAAAGGAGAAACGCCTAGCGAGAGAGAGAGATAGGGAGAGGGAGAGAGCACGCTCTGCGCACGCGACTGGCGGCGCTGAGGGCCAGGGGATAAAAATACGGGCCCTAGACTGAGACGACCCCGGCCGAGCAATGCCCCCCTGAGGCGAAGGCAATCGTAGACAGGAACGCACCTAGGCATATCTAACAGCTACGTGATAATATCGGAAGAGGAAGGCCAACAAGTTTGGCCGAGCTATTCTAGACCCCTCAATAAACCCAACTGCAGTGGGACTCGCATACGTCGGCCTGCGCCTTCAGCGGCGCCTAAGCTCTCGGCATGGCTACCGACCAATTTGTGAAAGACGGCCAAATACAGCATTCAGTAAAAGAATAAACAAAGCATCCGATGTCAACACTACGCTCTACAATACGGCAACAGGACCTCACAGTCGCCATTGCCGGCCGTCCTTTGTTCTGTATGTCGCCCCGGCGCGGGGTGGTCCGGCGGCATACCGCGGCGCCCTTCCAGGTCACAGGTCAAGGTCATCCGCTGACCGGCCGACCTTGATCTGGGACACAGAGACATGCCGCAGGGACCAACCGGGCCGGACCAGGAGGCGCCTGCCTGACTGGGCAGTGGGCACTGGGCAGTCCCCACCCCAGGGCCCCTGACCGGACATCTCCTGACCCCAGGAACCCTGACTGAACAGGTCCTGACCCAGGAACCCTGAATGGACAGATCCTGAAACAAGGGACCCTCGCTGGGTAGCTCCTAACTCTAGGGACCCTGACTGGACACCCCTCGACTCCAGGGGCCAAAAACGGCCACAACCGTACTCCGTACTCTCTACACCTACATAAACAACGCACGCGCAACGAGGTAATCCAATAGTAAGATGGCGAAGAGTGATAGAGATGAGGAATTGAGCGCAACAATGATGGCAACAAGATAAGAGTGAGCAACATCAACATGAAGAGCCTTCTGGCCTCGGCGGCGGGTTCTGCCCTCACACCCTGGCTCGGACCGGCGAGACGTCGACCAGCGGCTAACTCCACTCCTACGCTCCATAACACGCCTGCGGCTAACCTCACCCTCACACTTCATAACACGACTGCAGGTACGACCACTCTACACTTCACAGGACACAGCTGCAGGCCACTGCGCACCTTCCACTCCACACCACGACTGAATAGATAACCACACCCGCAGCTCAGAACACCACTGCAGGACGTCATCTCAACACCACATTATAACAGGTCGGCAATCCGAGGGGAAACGGTCACAATACGGGATCGCCTGGATCAAATAGAATAACGCTACTCTCTCTCCGCGCCGGCACCGCTCACTAATGGCGGCGGCGCGCCGTTCTGTTTTGATTGCGTGCGAATGAAGGACTGTCCCGGCCGGCGCCAGGGCGGCCGACTGGCCACTCTAACCCAGACACCGGCCGGCCACCGACAGGCTATGGAGCTCACACTCGGCCGGCGATGACCAACGCTCTGATGACTGTATGCTACACACTGGACGCCCGGCCGGCTGGTGCGGCCCGTCCGTCCGGCCCGCCGCTCTCTCTCTCAGCTCACTGCAAAGTCGGCCGGCCCGGCTCCGCGGCGGCGTTCACGGCTCGGCTGCGACGCGCCACCGTCTCGTGGGTCACCACAGTGGAGCTCTCGAAGCTGAGCGCGCGCCGGTAGGCGGGCGGCGCGGCGGGGACGCGAAAGCCATCTAGCGGCAGCTGACGGAACGAGAGCCGCCGAGACGGGCCACGAGGCGGCGGTGGCCGGCCGAGAAGCTCGTGTCAGCACTGAGGACGGAGGGGAGGGGGATGTCCCGTCAGATGGCGCGCCGCACCACAGACGTCCACCACTCTCTGGACGATATACACAGTACACAGACGGTATATACAGTCACTCATTTGGAAAATTATACAGTTTCACCGTCAGGCGGCGTTAACATTAACAAATGATGGTCAGGCGCGGATCCAGGATTTCGGTCAGGGGCGGGGGGGGGCGCCCAAATACAACAAGTTGCGCCTCCGAGCGCACCCTACGGGCGCGCCATAGGAAAAGACCCGGTTCAGGGGGGGGGCCGCCCAACGCCCCTGGAACTCCGCCCCTGATGGTTGTTATCAAACGTTCTGCAACTTTCGGCAACCATTCGGGAAATAAAAACGACAGAAAGAGATCCACGAGAAAGGCGTTTTGGTTTGGTTTGAGGTTAGGGGAAAGACGCTTCGGCTTACGGGTCCTTGCAACACTGCACACTTCCATTGTAATGCACGAGAACGGGTAAAGTGGGCAAAAATGGAACGCCGACCGGGCATAATCGCCTATGACATTGGACAGGCCTTTCCCGCCCAGGCACGTAGCCAGGATTTTGCTCCAGGGGGCGGGGGGGGACCGGCGTTCGGAAAAAATCCAACGTTTTGCTCCTAAAATCCTATTTTTCTAGTGGTGAAATCACATTTGCTTCTCAGCTATGTTGCCTGACCGGGGGGGGGGGGGGGGAAGGGCGGGTTTCAGAAGAATCTCAATTTTATTTCGCTCAAGGGCATGGCCCTCGTGCCCCTTGGCTACGTCCGCTGCTTCGCAGGGCGAAGCTGGCGAGGAGGGCCCACGCCATGCAAATTCGGACAACCACTCGGTGGGGGGGGGGGGGAGGCATCGAAGGGCTGCCAACATAGCCCGTGGTCAGCGCGCACCTGACCCGGGTTAACGTGGGCGTGGCAGGATGGAGGACTGGCAGTTGGAAGATTAAAATGGATCTGGTGCAAACCTTTTACCTTTGATTGAAATTTCAGCACAATGAAGCATTAACGTTGAGGCATAAAATACTATTCATGGTTTAGCACATTTAAAAGTACTATTTCCACCCAAATCCCGTAACCAGCGGAGTCGACCCTCTGACAGACAATAAGTCAGGAGACACGCGCATGGGAACAACGTCCCCAGCTGCTGCGCTCACCTTCCTGCTGTGCAGCGAACTGGTGGAGGCCGAGCTCAGTGGCTGACATCTGGTGGCGGGGGCGGGAACTTTGGCGGGGCACAGACTGTGTCCGGCAGGTCCTGGAGCCTCACGCTTCCGGCTTCCTGCTCGCGCTCTTTCTGCAACCTGTTGGTGGCGGGGAAGAAGAAGAGGTCAGTGTAACGTCAGCTTTGAAGGTGAGGGTGAAAGTGGAAAACTGGACATGGGATTGACATATGTAAGTGGACACGGACAGTGTAATGTAAAAGGTATCCAACTGGTAACTGTGTTAAGGAGGTTTATGTTCATTGGTAACATTAGAGTAGGGTTCATTTGGGGCATATGAAAGCAGCAGCAGTAGCAGCCTAGGGACTGTAATGATGTATTATGTTGTACCACAAGGAAGTGCCAATACACCGAGGATCTGCGCACACCATGCAAAAGATAAGGCTATGCAAGAAGAAGGGATAGCAATCTCAGGTTCCAGTATACTTCGGGCGGCCAATGTAGCATTAATAACCGCCATATAGTCCAGGGGGCTGCCAACTAGATAGAAATTAATACAAAAACGTACTCAAACATGAGAAATGAAGCATTCCCGCACGCGAAAGGCAAGAATAAGCAGCTTCACTGAAGCCGTCTATACATCCATGTTAGAATATGGTTATGCGAGGGGAAGACAAGAAACAACTAAATATAAACACAAAGACGATGTGGCCCATTTAAAGGGAGTGTGCCTACTCTTTTGGAATGCCAAATATATTTTTCTTACGGTAAGAAGCTATTGGTTTGATCATTGGTAACGATAAAATTCACGTCTGGAGCCCATTTAGTTGAATTTGTACTTATATTCTGTTTTGCATTTGTTTTGTTTCAAAACTCATAAACGATCGCCACTATAAACATAGTAACGAAGATGTTACCTACAATGACGCACCAAAGACAATAAGCAACCCCCTTACGAACAATGTAAAATAGTTATCAAGGCTCTGTTCGGCAGCTGCTATCAGCGCGCACGAGTTGTTTTCTATTGACCAGCGCTAACAATATATGCTAGCGTTGTAATTTAAGGGCAATGATTCTAGTAGCGAAAGCTCTCTTGCGAACAGACATGTGCTCGGATCCTAAAAACGGATCTCGGGATCTGATCTGTGGGATCTGGATCCCGGATCCGCTGGGATCATACCAATTCGTGGTCACTTAAACTTGAGTACGAATCTCGGTATTGCAGCTGCGGATCATAGACTTTCGTCTTGTCACAATATTTGGTCGAAGATCGGAGAGATTCGACTGGGATCCCGAGAATCACAGGCACCATTTTGGCATTGGGACTCACTGCGGATCCCATATCCGCCATTTACTTTGTGATACTATTTCGGTATACAATTTTTAAAGTAATTGTCAGTCTTCATCTCGTTGTTAATGAAAACTACATTGGGGTTCAATGCCTTTTAGTTCCGATTTGTGTCGATAGATACATAGATTATCTCAATTTGCATAATAAGCAAGTCGGTATCCTGTCGAATCCGATATCTCGTTTGGTGAATTTCCATGATTCTACCTTTATTCATTTTTATAACTGGTGTATTCTTCGCGGTTGGGAGGCCAAGCAATCCGTAGCACAAATTTAATCGAAAGATCCACTGGGATCCAATATCCAATGTTGTAATTTGTCGTGGGATCCAGTGGGATCAAAGACCCAACATTGCGTTTTATCGAGAGATCCTCTGGGATCATAGATCCTTCTTTCAGATCCACGCACATGTCTGCTGGCGAATATCGATAATTTTGTGCTGCCAGCATGACCTTGGCGAATTTGGAACATATCAGCAACTAGAGTGAATCTGGAAAAATAAAGCATATGGCTAAATTCAGAAAAATATGTTCTATAGACCAGTGTCAACAACTCCACATGGCCGATGTGAGTAGGCAAACTCCCTTTAATCAAATCACCCAACGCACTGTGTTTCTAAACACTGCCCTGACCTAGGGACATTGTCAATACAGTTCGTACTCGAAAGCAGTGTTGTTGAGCGCGTTTCCATGGTTACCGTACGTTTGAAGACGTCCGCGCGGTCGCCGGTTTCGGGGAGAGCATGCATCAGAGTCTGGCAGCACAGATCCTGCCCAGTAACAGACAAAGGTAACGCGCGGCGAGAACGGGGAACAGTTCGAGAAAATACGGGGGTAGAGCGCAGAAAGGCGCCAATGTTCAATCAGGTCTCCAGGAGGCGGGAACACAATATCTACACTCACCGCGTCTTCGAACCACATCTCCCATTGGCTGCCATGCGAGCATCACAGGGGCGGTTAGTAATTCACGTCACATAATGCAGAGAGAACGACATGCCAGTATCGCCATGAAGACGGACGAAACAGAGTTGTGAGGCATCAGTGAAGCAAACTATCACGGTTAGTTTATTCACGCAGAGGAATAGAAGCAAAGACTGCATATTTTATCCGGGCTTTAACGTTTAAATCGACAATAAAATGCACCATTTTCAATCGTGAATCAGAATCTAGCTTTACTTAGAATCTAACATTTTGACTGATCAATTTTGTTTTTGGATATGCACTCATTCATGGATGTGGAAATGCGGTAATATTAGATCGACTAGACAACCCTTGGCTCTAACAATCCTATGGAGAAGATATTCACAAAGGCCTCTATGTTTCATGCATACAATAAAGGGCTTGCTCGTTTAGTGCCATTTAGTCAGACAAGGGGGTCACATGTTAACACCCATCTCCCCAGCTCTGCGGCTATATAACCTACTTGTTCTTAGACTGCCGCATGAAGTTCTGAATCTTCATGGCGGCCTGGTGCTCTCGTCGCTGGGAGTAAGTCCGCCTGAAACGGCCAGCCGACAACCGTCAGACTGCGCCCACGACCCGACAACCTAGCCACGGCCACCGTATTCAGACCCCGACAGGACCACAGATTCTGCGCCGGCGGGCTGATAACTTGAACTTACTTGAACTTGAAGGTGATCGGGAAAGAAAAGGCTACTTGGCCTGGGAATCCCGTTCTCATCGAGCTCATTTTCAGCATTGAGAGGGCAGAACCCTTCCCCACCTGACCGTCTCAGCGACTGAATGCAGTACGTTAACGTGGATCGTAGAGACAGAGAGCTCTGCTTACTTGAGCGAGCCGGGGGTGCCCTCGCGGCCGTGCCGCTGCCGCTCCTGCTCCTTGTACTGCCGGTAGTAGTTCTGGATGCACACGGCCGCCTCCTGCGACTTCTTGAAGCGCTTGTGCTCGCAGTAGGTGCGGTAGCGACTCTGAATCACCAGCGCCGCGCGCGTCATTTGCGTGTAGTAGAAGTACTGAAACGCAACAGACGCAGGAGTTACTGGCCAGCGGTGCTAAAATGATCAGCTAACCGAATGTGTAACTACAAGTACAAGAAAGTGCAACTACAAGTCATATGCTTTACATGTTTGTGTTTCCAACAACGGTTTCGTATGTCCCATTGTTCATAACGAATCCTTATGCAGTCAGCCTTTCTAACCTGTTTGTGCATCCTGTGGTGAAAGCCTTTAACCTGCTTAGAACCCTTGCAGCAAGCGTTCCTCACCTTTTTGTATCGCATTCAATGAGCGATTCTCACCTGTTTGTACCTCCTGTAGCAGTTCTGCATGACTATAGCCGCCTGCTTCTCACCTGTTTGTACCTCCTGAAGCAGTTCTGTATGACTATAGCCGCCTGTTTCTCCCTGTCCTGCTCCTCGGCTCGTTTACGTCCCTTGTAGCTGCGGTAGGCCTTCTGGATCACCTTGGCCGCCTCGTACAGCTCTCGCTGCTCCCGATCTGAGGAGACGACAGAGACTGGTCAGAGACGCGCTCCAAAATTAAGTAACACTCACAGGCCAACGCAACATCGTGATACCCCGGTACCGTACAGTAAGGTGGTACAAGTGTTAACATAAATTCCATCAAGTTCACAAAGAACACCGAACAGCACATCAACGAAAACCATAATCAAGAATGAACAGATAATGCATGCAGATTTGTAACACATCAATGAGTAGTAAGATTTTACTAATTCATTCGGAACAGAATCGCATGACATTACCTTTTCTGACCTGAACTGGCCCGATTAATGACCTGAACTGGTCTACCCGCATTTGACCTGACCTGATCTGCCCGCATCTGACCTGCCCTGACCTTCCCGCGTCTGACCTGACCTGACCTGCCCTGGCCGCATCTGACCTGAGAGCGTGAGACTGGAGAAGTCGAGCGCGAAGTCGCGTCGTCCGGCCTTGAAGTACTGTCCCAGGTCGGCTGCGGACGGCGGCGGCGACGGTGACGAGTCCAGCACGGAGAAGGAGCAGGGTGAGGGAAGACAGGAGGAGGCCGGCGAGGCCGAGGACTGCGGTGTGCTCGCCTCGTAGTACCTGGCGAGACACGGTGAAAAGGTGTCACTGTAAGGACTCACAGTACCGGGGGGGGGGGGGACGGACAAACAGTCACAGTATCTCACAGTACCTGGCGAGAAACGGTCAAAATACCACGTCATGTGATTACAGCGAATACTTCCGAACTTTTGACGCGTTTGCGCACTAGCACAAACTAACCGCTCATGAATATAAATAGGCGTATAATACGACACAAACAGCTAGCTTGAATACTGCTACGGAAACACAGACCGCCCAGGTGATACACTGCGCCACACTCGACACAGTAACCAGTCGGAACCAGGAGTTGGTATAACACTAATAACCCTATGTCAGCCGGCACCTCGACATCGGGCGCACCGGGACACGCTGAGGAGGCGGCTCCATGATAAACAGACGCTTCTCTGCGCAGAGTCGCGGGAGACCCCGTGACGGCCCCGGCCTGGTGCCAGCGGGCCGTGATATACAGCCCAATCATAACAGCATAACCAGAAGCCGGGGACTCAGCGCGACAAGACAAAATCACGCATGCGGATAAATTATACACAGCAATTCGCTGGACATTCATATTCATATAAGACATGGGTAAAGACATTACATCACATTATGACAGTACGTTATGAGACCCTCCGACGCAGGAACTAGGACCACCAGCGGGTGTGTCGGTTAATAGTTCATTACCGGCAGCGCCGTGTCTGTAGCGCAGAGCCGTGTCTGTAGCGCAGAGGTCAACACTGACCAGCGGAAACCAATCAGCGGTATGGAGTGTACCGAGGACAGACGCCGTGCTCCTGTGATGAGCTGTGATGCCGGATACTGCGACCCAGCAGAGGTCCGGATACTGCGACCCAGCAGAGGTCCGGATACTGCGACCCAGCAGAGGTCGGATACTGCGACCAGCAGAGTGTCCGGATACTGCACCCAGCAGAGGTCCGGATACTGCGACCCAACAGAGGTCCGGATACTGTGACCCAGACAGAGGGTCGGATACTGTGACCCAGCAGAGGTCCGGATACTGCGACCCAGCAGAGGTCCGGATACTGCGACCCAGCAGAGGTCCGGATACTGTGACCCAGCAGAGGTCCGGATACTGCGACCCAGCAGAGATCCGGATACTGCGACCCAGCAGAGGTCCGGATACTGCGACCCAGCAGAGGCCCGGATACTGCGACCCAGCAGAGGTCCGGATACTGCGACCCAGCAGAGGTCCGGATACTGCGACCCAGCAGAGGTCCGGATACTGCGACCCAGCAGAGGTCCGGATACTGCGACCCAGCAGAGGTCCGGAACTCCGGACCGGATACTGCGACCCAGCAGACTGGGTGGTGTACTGGAGTACCACCAGACTTAGTTCTAGCATCACCTGGCCATAATCTTAGCAGCGCGGAACAGAGTCAGTCGGCCAGCTAAATCTCTCACCTGTAGCTGGCGTCTGAGATGTCTGCCAGCTCGATGGCGTCCTCCATGGCCTCAGATCTCAGCGAGGCCAGGTCCGAGGAGGCGGGGGACGACGAGCGCTCCCACTGGCTGTCGCTCTCGATCTGAAGGCAGAAGCGGGACGGTCAGTGATTACAGGAGGCTGCAGTACCAAGGATGGCAAGAACGCGAAGGTAGCAAGAGAGTCAGGCGGCTACAGAACGGTCATTTCAGCTGTGGGTAACTATTCAGGTATTGTCATGTCCGGAACGATTTGCCGAACAGACGAAACACGAGCGTACGGCATAAAGTACAGCCGGTACACACACCATCACTGTCGACTTTTCACCGATACAACACCGATACGTATCATTTCGACACAGCAGTCAGCATGTCTGCAGCCGTCGAAACCCAGCCCAACACACCGACCTTGATTCTCTCCGGCATAGCGGCGATGATGTGCTCTGCCAGCGTCAGCACGTGCTGGTCTGACGGCTCTGACGTCTGACTGACGTCCGCTGACGGCGAGCTCTCGCCTGGAGGACGGACATCAGCGGGTCACACGGCTGACACATCAGCCAGCACGTCACACGGCGACGTCAGCCAGCACGTCACACGGCTGACACATCAGCCAGCACGTCACACGGCGACGTCAGTCAGCACGTCACAAGGCTGACACATCAGCGATAGATTGTCACTCAGACACCCCGGGGACAGCTGGGTAAGAGGGAATGGTCAGGTCTCTGTCCCGTGGTGAGGGGACACTGCCTTGTCGCACAAGTAATGGGCACAGTCCTAAATGTGCTGGCTGAGCAGGCACAGCTACCACAGCGGCTGGGGACAAGGCTTAGACGAGGCAGCGTATCTGAACACTCTGGATCTGACCACACATCATCATCCTCCCTTGCTTTACCTTCCATCTCCGCCTTACCCACACCACCTCACACACTTACAACTCACTCATCCCTCCCTCCCTCTCCCGCACTCACAGATCATGGGTGAGGACCAGTCCCTGAGGTCGGCGGCGCTGCACCGTGAGCTGCAGGCGGGTGACGTGACCGGCAGAGAGACGCTCCTCTCCCCCCGCAGCGTGTCCAGGCCGGAGTCGATGCTGCTGCGCGCGCTGTCAGCGCCCGGCCGGCGCGCCGCGGCCGCCCGCTGCGGGCTCGGAGTGGAGGAGCGCAGCTGACGCGATGACGACGCAGAGTCCTGCGGAGAGCCGGACGGCAGGTCCAGGCTGAAGTTACGCTGCCGCCACAGCTCCGATCTGCCGGCAGATAGTACAAGGCGCGGGGTTAGGATGTCACCAGCCGCTGAAGTTAATACAATACAATGACACACTCAGGCTGATATCTGATGTGGGCATATATCTAGTTGAGTGTTTAATACATATGCGTTTACTCCCTCTCACGGTTCCCCTACAATGACATGTACTTGGTGCCCTACCCTCTCTCTGACCTGTACTTGGTACCCCTTCCCTCCCCTTGACCTGTACTTGGTGCCCCTGCCATCCCTCTGACCTGTAATTGGTACCCCGGCCCTCCCTCTGACCTGTACTTTGTGCCCCTGCCCTGTACTAGGTGCCTCTGCCTTCTCTCTGACCTGTACTTGGTACCGCTGCCCTCCCTCCCACCTGTAATTGGTGTCCTCCCCTCCCTCTGACCTGTAATTGGTGTCCTCCCCTCTCTCTGACCTGTACTTGGTGCCCTGCCCCCTGACCTGCACTTGGTGCCCCTGCCCTCCCTCTGACCTGTATACCCCTGCCATCCCTCTGGCCTGTACTTGGTACCCCTGCCGTCCCTCTGACCTGTACTTGGTGTCCCTGCCGTCCCTCTGGCCTGTACTTGGTACCCCTGTTATCCCTCTGACCTGTACTTGGTGCCCCTGCCTTCCCTCTGACCTGTACTTGGTGCCCTCCCCTCCCTCTGACCTACACTTGGTGCCCTTGCGCTCCCTATGACCTGTACTTGGTGCGCCTCCCATCGCTCTGACCTGCACTTGGTGCCTCTCCCCTCCCTCTGGCCTGTACTTGGTGCCCCTGCCATCCCTCTGACCTGTACTTGGTGCCGGGCCGTGCGAACACCCTCTCGCTGCGGTCCAGCTCGCGCGCCCTCTGTCTGATGGCGTCGATCCTCTCGAGTTCGTCGGCCAGCGCCGTGTGTCCGGCCTCGCGCGCCATGTCCAGTGGCGTCTGACCGCACGAGTTCCGCAATCTGAGGAAAGAGAAGAGAGGGGGGCGTGTGAGACGACAGGCGGGGATCAGCAAGGACAGATCAGTAGAGATGGGAGGGCCGGTGGTTTACAGAGAGGTGACACGTGTCAGATTGGTAAACGACGAATACCGCCCTGATCAACTATGATGGAATCGAGTTCCTGACAAACGGTGACCCGAAACACTTTCAAAAACGTCCTACAGGGTTTTTCATAATTAATGTTACTTTTAAATCAGCCGTAGGAAGACCACAAATATGTTAAAGCACAAGGACTTTTAGGTTTTATTGTTGCAAAAACATTAAGGTTTTTATTTGTGCAAAAATTATCCCGAATTAATTAATAAAATGAATGTTATGGGCCTGCAATGTCGAGGCCCAAAAACGATGTAACGCGCCATTTTCAAACGAAAGGGAAGTTTTGATTGCCTCTCAGTATGGTGCTCTGAAAAGCGTAGCTGCAGTGCGCCGAAAGCTTTGCAGTCACCCGGCCCAGCTTCTTTCGCATAATCTGCCACACGGTTGTCGTGGATGTGCCCAGCAACTTGGCAATATTGAGGACAGAGAAGCTTTTACTTGGCTGCTTAATATGGCATCCAACATCATGCCGATTATTCAACAAGCTCAGCGGATTTTACAGTTCGACCTTGAGACTTTGATGGGGAGACTGAGCCTGTTGATTGAAACCTTTCGATCAGCCTCCCACTTAAAAGCCAACCTTGATGGTGTGCAATATGCATGGGCTCCGCCACAGGTGGGGACTGGAGGACGTGTCTCCCCCATTTTGGGGATTTGAAACATTACGCCAATGGGTGTTGCATTGCATGAAAATAATTTACTTCAGAATGCCACTGTTCCCCCAATTTATGTCTTCCCTCCACACTGCCCCAGTGGCGGGAACCTCTGATGTCATGCCATTTCTTTTCCTGGAGAGACTACCAAACTTTCGGTGCACTGCAGCATGCAGGTGCAGCTACGCTTTTCAGCGGAACATACTGAGAGACAATCGAAACTTCCACTTTGCTTTAAAATGACGCGTTGCAGCGTTTCTTTGGCCTCGACATTGTAGGCCTATAACTTTCAATATGTTAATTTCTTCGGGATAATTTTTGCACGCATAAAAACCTTAACGTTTTTGCAACAATAAAATCTGAAAATCAACGTGCTTTATCATATTTTTTGGTCTTCCTACGGCTGATTTAGAAGTAACATTCATTATGAAAAACCCTGTATATCTGCTTATATTGGATGCTCTTCGCCATACATACTGATACAGAGACACATTTCGCATACTGACTAAGTTATTCTGAGCTGAGGACGGTGTGGTTCCACTGGTACTGACCTGAGGACGGTGTGGTTCCACTGGTACTGACCTGAGGACGGTGTGGTCCACATAGTATCTTAGACCTGAGGACGGTGTGGTTCACTGGTACTGACCTGGGAAGGTGTGATTTTCAACTGGTACTGACCTGAAAGGACGGGTGTGGTTCCACTGGTACTGACCTGAGGATCGGTTGTGGTTCCACTGGTCACTTTGACCTGAGGACGTGTGTTCCCTTGGTTACCTGACCTGAGGACGGTGGTGGTTTTCCACTGTACTGACCTGAGGACGGGTGTGGTTCACTGGTACTGACCTGAGGAACAGTGTGGATTCCAGCTGGATATTTGACGCTGAGGACGGTGTGGGTTTCCACTGGTACTAGACCTGAGGACGGTTGTGGTTCACTGGTACTCGACCGAGGACGGTGTGGTTCCATCTGGCTATCTATGTACCCTGAGGACGTGTGGTTCCACTGGTACTGACCTAGGACGGTGTGGTTCCACTGGTACTGACCTGAGGACGGTGTGGTTCCACTGGTACTGACCTGAGGACCGTGTGGTTCTACTGGTACTGACCTGAGAACGGTGTGGTTCCACTGGTACTGACCTGAGGACGGTGTGGTTCCACTGGTACTGACCTGAGGACGGTGTGGTTCACTCGTAACTGAGGCTGAGGACGGCTGGGTGGTTCCACTGGTACTGGACCTAAGGGAAACCCGTATGGGGTTGGGGGGGTTTCTAACTGGTCTATTGACCTGAGACGGGGGTTTCCACTAGGTACTGACCTGAGGACGGTGTGGGTTCCACTGGTACTTGACTAAGGACCGGTGTGGTTCTACTGGTACTGACCTGAGGACGGTGGTGGTTCACTGGTACTGACTGAGGACGGTGTGGTTCACTGGTACTGACCTGAGGACGTGGTGTGGTTCCACTGTACTGACCTGAGGACGCGTGTGGTTCCACTGGTACTTGACTGAGGACGGGGTGTGGTTCACTGGTAGTGACCTGAGGACGGTAGTGGTTCCACTGGATACTGAACTTGAGGACCGTGTGGTTCTACTGGTACGACCTGAGGACGGTGTGGTTCCACTGGTACTGACCTGAGGACGGTGTGGTTCCACTGATACTGACCTGAGGACGGTGTGGTTCCACTGGTACTGACCTAAGGACGGTGTGGTTCCACTGGTACTGACCTGAGGACGGTGTGGTTCCACTGGTATACTGACCTGAGGACGGTGTGGTTCCACTGGTACTGACCTGAGGACGGTGTGGTTCCACTGGTACAGTAGCCTGGCCGTCTCCGTGTGGCCCCGCTGGCAGGTGAGACCCAGCGGAGTGTCCCCGCCCTGGTCCGTCCTTACGGCGTCCACCTCGGCCTCCAGATACAGCGAGGGGTTCTCCGCCCGCCAGTGTAGCAGGGAGCAAACCAGTCTGTCGGCACACAATACACAACATACAGGGACGGCACACAGCACACAACATACAGCGTCGGCACACAACACACAGCATACAGGGACGGCACACAGCACACAGCATACAGGGACGGCACACAACACACAACATACAGGGACGGCAACACAGCACCACAGCAACAGGGACGGCACACACCGACACAGACATACAGGGACGGCACACAGCACACGAACATACATGGACGGCACACAGCAAACAGCACAACCAGCAATACAGGGGACGGCAACACAGCACACAACATACAGGGACGGCACACAACAACACAGCATACAGGGACGGCACAGCAACAGCACCACAATATACCAGGGAACGGCACACAGCATACAGGGACGGCACACAGCACACCAACATACAGGGACGGCACAGTCAACACAAGCATACAGGCGACGGCATCACAACACACAACAATAACAGGGACGGCAATAGACAGCCACAACATACAGGGACGGCACACAGCATACAGGGACGGCACACAACACACAACATACAGGGACGGCACACAGCACACAACATACAGGGACGGCACACAACACACAACATACAGGGACGGCACACAGCACACAGCATACAGGGACGGCACACAGCACACAACATACAGGGACGGCACACAATACACAAGATACAGGGACGGCACACAGCACACAAGCATACAGGGCATCGGACACACAACACACAACATACAGGGACGGCACACAAGCACACAAGCATACAGGGACGGCATACAAGCACACAGCATACAGGGACGGCACACAGCACACAACATACAGGGACGGCACACAGCACCACAACATACAGGGACGGCACACAAGCACACAACATACAGGAACGGCACACAACACACAGCATACAGGGACGGCACACAACCACACAGCATACAGGGACGGCAACACAACACACAACATACAGGGACGGCACACCACAACACACAGCTAAGCTCTCCTCTATGGACAGGGGTGTTGTCAGCAGTTATAGACAGATATTCCGGCCAGCCAGTTAGCAGGGGGCAGCCCAGAGAATGCATACGATACTTCAATGCAGCTCAGGCAAATAGGGTACTCGTACGCCAGTCCTACTAACACCTCGGCATGTATAAGGAATGATACATTCCGTAATGTTATGGTGCTTTCCTAATTTGTTGTGACGACTTTCTAATGGACGATTCCGAATGTCGTTATGTTCCCTTATATTACCTAATGAGCAATAAATCCCTTGATGGCGTAAATGCACAGAAAAAACAAGCGCCCAACACACCAATGTTGTGCATTGTGATAGACGGTACGCCACAATACCGCAACGCTTCCATTTACAACTCTCTGAATTCTGACATGATTGAGCACATAGACCAAATATCATACATTCACTAATGGCTTGATCCTTTCTATTCGTTAATAAATCCAGCCTGTGGTCGTGATTAGCAACGCAACAACTAAATAGCAAGCGGCTAAAATAAATGCGAGTCGAACCATTACGGACGTACTACGACGGATTTAAATATGAGGTCGCATTGCCATTTAAGCCCCGCCGAAAATAGAACGGCCGATCTACGCGACACATGTCAGCACAGCCTAACTGCGAGGCTGGCTGACAATCGATCCAACCATTCGGGGAATCTGCTGTGATGACCGGTGTCCTGTTTGTGTGTACGTATCCCGCAGAATGCGTCAGTCATAGTCGGCTAACAGTACTTACAGCACTTGGTACCCGAAGTGTACTACTGTACCCTGTACCCGGATGTCTGAGTGTGTCCGATACTTAGTGTCCAATGTCCATCGTGTCCGGTATCTGGGTGAGTTCCTATGTTCAGGGTATCGAAGCTCACGATAGCGACCAAGTTAATATTACCTCATCGCCAGCATCAAATGCCGTCCAGACAACCTCTCATAGGTCCGGTTTATTCTCCAGAACAGCGGAACCCTATGCAGCGTGACTTTGGGTCGGTGTTAGAGGACGGACTCCGGAGCGTGGTGCCGGCCTCCGCGCGAATCGATTTCGGCCCACTGACACCAAGTCGCGAGCGGGCGCTGGTGTTTTCACGTTCTGCGTCGGGCTCGTCCGAGGCCATCGGTCTGGGCGTGGACGGACAAGGCCGAGTAACTCGAACAGTGTAAAGGCTCATAAGGCTCACCGGTCGTGGCACTGACTATGCGTGATGAGAATCTTTGAGAGGACGCTGTACACGGCACCACCCGGGCTTGCTCGTCCACTCCGCAGTGATCAGGAACAGGACACGGCTCGGCCAGAGTTCATGTATACCAGAGGGAACATAATGTCCACGCTGTCGGTTGTGCGAGACTGGAATGGTTGGCGCAGTATCCAGAAGCTCCCAGTAATGGTCGGCAGCAGCAGTCGTTCGCATGCGAGGCATGCAATCTATCAGTCAGGTATCTCATACTTCGACTCGCATGCTATCTCGGTCAGCAGTCGGTGGTCGGGAGCGAAAGCGATTTACATACGTGATAAGCAGTCATCAGAGGTCATGCAAGAGGACCGCTGGATCGGAATCAGTACAACGATATTCATGTTCGTCTCAGCTGATCTCTTTCTTAGTGTCCACTAACGAGCATGGTTCAAAATCAGTGCATGTGTTTGCACGCGCTAGGAGGGAGTGAGATCGCGTTTTGGATTGCTTCCGGCGACTACGGATGTAATCGAGACAGTTATCTGAGAGGAATTCTGCGTTAGAACTACGCGTGAGGCGAGCTGCAGTACCTCACACGTTGCCAGACACCTATATTGCTCACAGTAAATGACCGACTCGACACTTCTCACATAGGATAGTCTACCCGAGAGAGCGGCGGTATATACCACGCAGGTGGCAATGATACGCTCGTAGAAATAGACACCAGCAAAACGTCAGTATTCATAACAACGTCAGCCGGTAGAGAGCATCAGCAGGACGACCAAATGTCGAAGCATCTACTGATAGGGCCAAACTCTCGGAACGACTCGGCCAGCTGCATCATACATGCGTCAATCAAGGAACATCGATATTGGTAATAGGACACGTGCATAATTGAACGCTATTCAGGATGCCGAAAAGGGTGAATGTGACGGCTAAAGCGAGGGTGAATATGAGCCACGCCTCCAGCCTTGAGTGGCTCCAGTGCGACTAAGAGTCACAGACTGCATTTATACCCTTAGGTGACGAGGTTCGAACGCGACGCTTCGGGGTGGGGGTGGGCGCATGGGGGGAGAGGCGGAGGAGGATTGCGTCGCCGTGTAAGTGGTTTGTGGATCGAGGTGGTCAGCCAGCGCGCGGGTGGTGGTCAGAGCGCTCCCATTTGTGGCTGGCGTTCCGAGCTGAGGGATGTAATGTTGGGGACCAACCACAGTGCGGGAGGGTGGGCACAGTTGCAGCGCGAACTGTTGCAGGTCGATAAGTTCTCTCGAAGCATGCAGGCCTCAGAGCATTCTGGCAAATTTACGTCACAAACCTCTGAGCAACTATCATAGATCAAATATTAATCCTGCGGTACTTCGGTCACGCACGAAATTCTGGAGTGTGGAACATGGCGCTTTGTTTTAGCTCGCACAGGGTATTCGGCGTGTGCCGAACTCACGTACCCCAGAGACTCGACACGCAGTTACTTAAGCAGGATATTATTAGGGACAGGGTATGACTGACTAAGCATAAGCCAGATATGATAAATTTGTTTGGTTGTATTATTGGTAGTATTTAAGGGCGCGCCGACACTTTGGGTTCATAATTGCGCCATATAATGATGATATATGGTCTACTCATATGCTCATTGGTGACAAGCAACATCGCCAGCCTTGACGAATGATAGTACAAGTATACAGACAAACAGTTCGTTGACGCGATATGTCTATGTCCCTCTCCTAAGTTCGCCGAGTCCCGTATCTAACTACTACCTAGTCTATGCCGAGGGCCGGCACAGTGTAGCAGCAGCCAGAGGGCGGCGCTCACTCGGGCCAGCTTCGTGGCCGGCGTCCTTTCTAATTACGCTGGTTAGAGCTCATCTGAGGTGCCACGGCCGGCACCATCATGTCGTCCTAGACAGTGAGGTCCGACAGCAGCTGCTACCAGACTGGTGGGAGTCTCGAACGCCGCCACTGTACGCATGAGGGCATTATGTACTCGAGGACGCATACGAAGACGAACAGTTAGGGCCAACACTCGATCCTAAGTATGTCTGAGTCGAGGAAGCAATCAGGTCCTGTCAGATCAAAGGAGTCGATGCAGGCAAGCTCCTATACTCAAGCATGAGGTCGACCACGGTCGTTCCAGCACTGGGCTGTCTGACTGTACGACTAACAGGCACGAGGTTGTTTAGGACACAGGGAGTTAGGATTACCAACATCAATGGTTCCTGACATGCATGTTGAGCGATCCAGCAGTCCTGCCAGAATGGTGATGGCGCGAATGAGTTCTGTCCTGCTCTCGACCGCCGGGCTGTCATGACTTGACGACAGCGAGGCGACATATAGAGTCGAGTCAACATAACAGGTCCTAGATCAGTATGGTATCAAAATCCGATGCAAGATCTTACCTCCAACCTTGGGCGAGTCGGCCCAGCCCGCCCGCTTCGACTGACGACACAGGCACACATAGAGTCGGTCAACAATCAGGTCCTGACAGTAGCGATCAGCGCTCCTCCAGCTGTGGAGGGGGGGAGGAGTCTCACGCACTATGCTGTCTCGTCGCGAGGGGTGCTGCGAGGCGCTGACGACACGATAGTTGCTATCGACATGAGTAGGCTGTGTAGTCAGTGACGCTGTCAACAGGTTATACATGTATGCTGGAGGGATGCACACATAGGAGTTCGGGCTGACCGTCCTCGCGGCGAAACTCGTAAGCTGTTCTATCGTGTGCCTGTAGCCGAGAGCTAACCGCTACGTATGGCTAAGCCCGTAAAGTACAGGCCTACATCATAGAGCGCGTGCTAGCGAGGCATGCCAGGCTTCAATAAAGTCAGTTCGCACTCTTGAATTACTTGTTTGTGTGCGTTCCATAAGACATATGCCTTACCTTGTGTTGTATTTTGTAGTTATGTACTCATGCAATTGTTCGCTGTTCTCCAGCTCTTGCTGAGTTGCGTTCGAGTGATGCTCTGTGTCAGACAACGATTCATAAATTATATCTCTAGTCGTATTGTCCTTTCTATCATGTGGCTGATATTGATTGAAGTGATGTTGTTGACCAAGAGATTGCTGTCTAGAAATAAGATGAGTACTAGATGTGACTACGTCTCTTGCCTAGAATGCCTATGCTGTCTGTCCGGCTCTTCTAGTTGAGCCACCTGAGGGATTGACCTGTTGATTGATTTCACACTGGCGTGGATTCCAGAAGGTGTTATCTGCTGACACGCTTTGGGTAGGGCCAAAGTCCTCCAAATTTAGCGCTATGATGTATTTGTGAAGACCTCAGTCGGACTTTGCGCTCATGTTGCTTAGTGTATGCATAAATCGTATAGCCAAGAGCACCACGTTTCTCGCTATGTGATGAACAGTGTGTGCGCGTTAGCTCTTACGACGAACTCAAGGAAATTGTGTCAAATTTGGCGCCGATTTTTGGGTGGTTTGGGGGGGGGGGGGCATGGACCCTTTGGGCTCCTGGATCCGCCCTTGGTTATTCACTGCCTTAGAGGGGGTGTGCCTACTCTTTTGGAATGTCAAATGTATTTTTTCTTACGGTAAAAAGCTATTGGTTTGATTATTGGATACGATACAATTTACGTCTGCAAGCCCCTTTAGTTGAATTTTTACTTATATTCTGTTTTGCTTAATGTTTGTTTCGATATCCGCAAACGATCACCACTATAAACAGAGTAAATAAGATGTTACCTAGAATGGCGCACCTAAGACAATAAACTTCACATGCGGCCAATGTTAAATGGAAACCGAGGCTCTGTTTAACGATATATGCTAGCGGTGTACACGTGACAATGCTTTCTAGTAGCGAAAGCCTCTCATACCGATAATTGTTTGATTCCATACTGACTTGGGCGCCTTTGGAATATCTCAGCAACTAGAGTGAATCTAGAGAAATGAGGTAATGGCTAAATTCAGAAAAAAAAAATATTTAGACCAGTGTAAGGAACTCCACATGACCGATGTCAGTAGGCACACTTCCCATAAAAGACCGAGAGTTGCCCCCGACGACAGGCAGTGCCCGTTCCACAGCGTCATACGGGCTCCAGCAGTGACCCCCATACGTCAGCAGCCATAACTCTGTCTCCACGGCTCACCAGGTCCCCACTAACCACCATACACAGCTCACCAGGTCCCCACTAACCACCATACACAGCTCACCAGGTCCCCACTAACCACCATACAGAACACAATAAGACGCCACAATAGAGTTCCAGCACGGCCATATATAACCTGACCGGCTTAACAACACATAGCGCCCGCTTTAATTGGGATATATACAAGCTGGCAGAACGGTGGTAATCTAAATATGAGCAGCTGGCTTCCAGTTTCGCCATTCTGCTGTGAGATTAATACCCTGTGCGCCGGCAGCACCAGTTCAGTGGGTTTCGTCAGCAGCAGTTCGTGATTACAATTACGAGGTAACGCAGCGACGGCTGAGTCGCTGAGAATGGCTGGGCCTTGACGAAATAACTGATCTGACGTTCGTTCGCTGGCTCGTCGAACACTCTCTTTTAGAGGTGCGCTGTTATTTCTTTTCTTATTGTGTCCACAGGATGCTCTAACTGGGGTAATTATCTTACTTGTGATGGAGCCTTCGGCCTCGGGTGAGGGTAATGGTGATCGAGCAGCTAAGTGATCAATTATCGCTGATTCGTCTGATGCTGGCGCATAACGCAGATGCATTTATCCCTGTTTCTGTTTCACCGTCACCGCATTATCGCAAAGAGCACCGAAACCAATCAATACTAAACGATGCTCAGCGCGGTGTCACTATTTACGCGTTGTTATACGTTGGGAGCCACAGTGACACAGAGCAACAGCACACGTCTACTTATATTCCTGTCCATAGATGGCACTAGTGGTAAACGCCTGAAAAGTAGGCTGTACCGCATAGCTTGAAGCCGATAACTTCGGTTTCCACAACGGGGAGGGGATAACGAAGCCATTCTGGTCATCAAAAGAGGTGCCCATAGGCCATACTCTTGCCGCTGGGAACTGTTCTAACTATATTTTAGATTCTATGGCATCGCCAGCTCAACCCGCTGGAGGGGATAATGGGAGCGCAGATCGCACCTAATTCAGAAGCCCGGCCGGGATTCAAACCCAGCGCAGTTGGTATTGAAGGCCATGACGCTAACCGCTGCACCATCGCGCCGCTGCCCTCTCAGACTGTACAGTGTACACTCACCTGTCCGTTTGACGTGCCCTCGGTCCGGGACTCGATCATCTGGACCCGCTGCATCAGGGTGACCTTGACCAGCGTGTCGTCCTGACTGGGGAACGGCGCCGGCACCGGGTACGAGGCCACCGCCTGCTCGCTCGGACGCAACTTGTACTCGAACAGGCACGCGTTCGAGATGATGAAGCCCTCGCAGGCCACCTGAAGCGGCACCGGGCCGACGTCGTGGGCTGCAGGGGTCAGCCGGGGTCAGATGGGGTCAGATGGGGTCAGACGGGGTCAGACGGGGTCAGACGGGGTCAGACGGGGTCAG